>JAHFWI010000279.1:0-11000 GCA_028554975.1 Himalopsyche kuldschensis | reverse complement strand
AAATCTGTTTTAGCAACCACCAAACAGACTCCATATACTTGCTATTGTAGGTAATGTATGGTTTTTCTAAATCTACCCAATATCCCATTTTTTTGGTTAAATCACCCCAAAGGTCGGTGTATTGCATGACGGTTTCACGGCAGGCTTTGTTGTAGTCTTCCACCGAAATTTTTGTGCCAATATCTTCTTTGGTGATACCTAATTTTTTCTACACCCAGTTCCACAGGCAATCCGTGTGTGTCCCAGCCTGCTTTGCGTTTTACTTGTTTGCCTTTTTGGGTTTGGTAGCGTCAAAGTATATCCTTTATGGTACGCCCCATAACGTGGTGAATGCCTGGCAATCCATTGGCGGAAGGTGGTACTTCAAAAAAAACAAATTCTTCCCTGCCTTTTCTTGTTGCAACACTTTGTGCGAAAACATTTTCTTCTTCCCAGTATTTTAAAACCTCCTGTGCAAAAGCGACAAGGTCTAATTTTTTGTATTCTTGAAATTTCATAATTATTTGTTGTGATTCAAGCTAAATTGAAAGCAAATATACTAACTTTTAAGATATTTTTTTTTAATCTATTCAGCATATATAATTAGTTCTGAGTTTATAATTTTATTTTACTTTCAGTATTCGTTTTATTCACGTGATTATACAAATAAAAATAGGGTACAATTTTTTAGTGTAAAAAAAAATTGCGAGTGAGTAAATAGTCCGTTATATTTGTACGTTAAAGTACATTTATTTATAATCAATATAATATAATAATAATGCGAGGTAAGGGATTAATAGTAAGTTTTGCAATAATTTTAGGTTTAATTTGTTTGTATCAATTGAGTTTTACGTGGTTTGTAAAAAAAACTGAATGTCAAGTTTATAGAGAGTCTAAAAACGAATTAGACGAAAAATTAAAGTTAGATAAATTAGCTATAGATACCATTGCAGGTATCTATAACTATAAGGACGCAAAGTTGAAGGAAATGAATCTAGGATTAGATTTAAAAGGTGGCATGAATGTAATGTTGCAAGTTTCTGAAAAGGATTTGTTAAATAATCTTACTGATAATAGCCAAAATCCTGTTTATTTAGCGGCATTAAAAGCAACTGACGAGGCAGAAAAAACAGGTAGTAATGATTATGTAAATGATTTTTTTAATCAATTTAACATTCAAAAAGCGGCTTTAAATTCTAATGTGAAATTGGCTGACGCCGATATTTTTGGCACAAAGGCATTGAGTGAAAAAATAAACTTTAATACTACGGATAGTGAGGTAAAAAAAGTTATTAAAACGCAAATGGAGGCCAGTATTGCAACAGCTTATCAGGTTATACGTACGCGGATAGACCGTTTTGGTGTGGCGCCGCCTAATGTGCAAAGGGTTAAAAACTCTGGGCGTATTTTGGTGGAATTACCAGGTATTAAAGATACAGAGCGAGTAAAAAAGTTGCTGCAATCTACGGCTAAATTACAATTTTGGGAAGTTTTTAGTGGTGAAGAAGTTGGGGGTTATTTAGGTCAAGTCAACCAAAAATTTACAACAGCACCAACAAACCCAAATCAACCAGCGACTACAGCAAAAACATTAGTTCAATTATTAAGTGCTGAGGGTAGAAACCCATACAATCTAGGGGTGTCAAAGCTGGAAGATACAGCTAGTGTTAATAAAATGTTGAATAGCCCTGAGGCTAAACAAATGCTACCGTCTAACCTTAGGAATGTGAAATTTCTTTGGGCGGCAAAGCCAGAATTAAAAACACCAACGAGTATTGAGTTGTATGCTATAAAAGGGTCTAGAAATAACAAGGCACCACTAGACGGAGATGTTATTACTGATGCTAAAGTTAACTTTGGTCAGTTTAACGAAGTGGAGGTGGATATGCAAATGAATCCACAGGGAGCAAACAGCTGGAAGGCATTAACGGAGAAGAATATAAACAGACAGGTTGCCGTGGTTTTGGATAATTTGGTTTATACAGCGCCAAATGTCAGAAGCGTTATACCAAATGGTAGGTCTAATATTTCAGGAAATTTTTCTGTAGAGGAAGGGACGGATTTAATCAACGTGTTGAAAGCAGGAAAGCTACCAGCTTCAACAAAAATTGTTCAAGCAGAAATAGTAGGTCCTTCGTTAGGTGAGGAAGCTATTAGTAACGGTATGTTATCATTTGCTGTAGCGTTAGGTTTAGTATTGTTATGGATGCTTTTTTATTACGGAAGTGGTGGTATTTATGCAGATATTGCAGTAATAGTGAATTTGTTATTTATATTTGGAATTTTAGCTTCATTTGGTACAGTGCTTACGCTACCAGGTATTGCAGGTATTGTATTGACTATTGCGGTAGCCATAGACACTAACATTATCATAAACGAAAGGATAAAAGAGGAATTAAACTTAGGTAAATCTATTACAGAGTCTATCCGTGAGGGGTATAAGCATGCCATGTCATCTATTATAGATGCCAATGTTACAACACTTATCACAGCGGGTGTTTTGGCTTATTTTGGTGATGGTCCTATAAAAGGGTTTGCTATTACGTTGATAATAGGAATTATAACATCTTTATTTACAGCCGTTTTACTGTCTAGGTATTTTATAGAGCGTAGGTTAGAAAAAGGCAAAGACATAACCTTTCATACTTCAATCACCAAAAATTGGTACAAAAACTTACATGTAGATTTCTTAGCTTATAGAAAAACAGCCTATTTAATCTCCGCTACTTTGGTTTTGATTAGCTTAGTTTCTTTATTCACAAAAGGTTTAAGTTTAGGGGTAGATTTCATTGGGGGAAGAACATACACTGTTAGATTTGATAAAAATGTAGATACTGAAGCTCTATCAAAAGACTTGGCTACTTATTTTGTAGATAAGAAAGGAAATAGTTCTGCACCAGAGGTGAAAACATTTAGGCGAGCAAATCAAGTCAAAATAACTACAAAATATAAAATAGATGATGAGGCTCCGTCTGTAGATACTGAAATTATAAATAAAATATACTTAGGGTCTAAAAAATTATTACCAACGAATATTTCTGAAGATCAATTTTCAAAAGGAACATCAAATACTATTGGTATTATGTCATCTGCAAAAGTGGGTCCAACTATTGCGGATGATATTAAGTCAAGTGCTTTTTTAGCCTTATTTTTATCTTTAGGATTAGTTTTTTTATACATCTTATTTAGATTTAAAAAATGGCAATTTAGCTTTGGGGCTATTGTTGCTGTAGCCCATGACGCTTTCATAACATTAGGCGTATTCTCTTTATTTTACGGCATTCTACCTTTTTCATTAGATATGGATCAGGCGTTTATTGCGGCAATACTTACAGTAATAGGTTATTCTATCAATGATACGGTTATTGTATTTGATAGAATAAGAGAATATTATAATAATAAATCAGATCAGCCGTTGTATGAATTAACAAACAAAGCATTAAATGACACGTTAAGTAGAACAATAAATACATCATTAATCACTCTTTTTGTATGTCTTTGTATTTTTATATTTGGGGGTGAAACCATAAGAGGATTTATGTTTGCATTGTTAGTTGGCGTTGGTATAGGTACATACTCATCTATCTTTGTCGCAACATTTTTAATGTATGATTTTTCTAGTCGTAAAAAAAACATTATTGGTAGCACAGGATCTATAGATGCTCAAGGAGTTAAAAAAAACAAAATTTAATTTCATGGATTTCTCTGAAATTATTTTTATATTATTAGCCGTAGTCCTGCTTTTTGGTCCTGAAAAATTGCCAGAAATTGCCAGAGGCTTTGGTGAGGCAACACGCTACATGCGTAATGCTAGTGATGATATAAAAAGGGAAATCATGAACCCAGCCGAAAACTTAGATGTAACTAATAATATAAAAAATGAAATAACTGAGGTTAAAAAATCTATAGATGAGCTAACAGGTTCTGTGAAAAGAGAGTTGTTATGATATTAGAACAAATATTAGCATGGGATACGCAATTATTTTTATTTTTGAACAACTTTGGTTGTAAAGACTGGGATAGTTTATGGTTATATATAACCAATATGAGTTCTTAGTTGCCACTATATTTCATGCTTTTATTAATCATATTCCACACATTTGGCTGGAGAAAAGCATTGTTAATAGTCATAACAGCCACCGTTTTAATTATTTGGACAGATCAAATTTCATTTCTTATTAAAAATTTAGTACAAAGGTTAAGGCCCTGTCATAATGCTTCATTAGAAGGTAAAATGTGGCTGGTTGGTGATCATTGTGGAGGACGTTACGGCTTTATATCTAGCCATGCGACGAATCATTTTGGGCTTGCACTATTTCTAGGTCATATCTTTTACAAAAAACACAAGTATCCTATTTATTTATTTGTAATATGGGCAGTACTAATAGCTTATAGTCGTGTTTATATAGGGGTTCACTACCCATTAGATGTATTATTTGGGGCTATATTTGGGACTATATCTGGTTATAGTTTTTTTAAATTATTCGGGGTTCTAAAAACCACTTTTTTTTGGAAATTATAGATAAATTAATATTTAGAAGTAATGGTAAATTATTGATTACCGCTGAATATTTAGTACTAGATGGTGCAAAGGCATTGGCATTACCCACTAAATTGGGACAATCACTGACTGTAATTAATTCCCTCGAGGCCTCCTCAATTTTATCATATAACGCATTGCAATCCGACAATTCTGTGTGGTTTACGGCGACAATTGATTATAAAAATTGGCAAATAATAACTTGTTCAGATGCAGAAAAAACTAAAAAATTAATTCAAACATTACAAGTTGCACAAACATTAAACAATTCTTTTTTAACAACAGATAATCAAATAAATTGTATATCAAAACTAGAATTTCCTGTCAATTGGGGATTGGGTAGTAGCTCTACTTTTATTAATAATATAGCCCAATGGGCAGAGGTAGACCCGTACCTATTACTTGCAAAAACATTTGGAGGAAGTGGTTATGACATAGCTTGTGCCAATAGTGACTCTGCTATCATTTATTGGTTAGATAACGGAAAACCGATGTTAGAAAACGTTAAGTTTTTGCCAGATTTTAAATGTAAATTATATTTCATTTATCTTAATAAAAAGCAAAATAGTAGAGAAGGAATAGCTAGGTATAAAAATAAAAAAAATATACAAACGGAATTGAGTCAAATAACGAATCTTACCCTAAATATACAACAAAGCAACAATTTACTGGATTTCGAACAATTATTACAACAGCATGAAGTGATTATTTCTAAAATAATAAACCTCCCAACGGTAAAAGAAACCCTTTTTAAGGACTATGAAGGTGCCATTAGTAGTCTAGGTGCTTGGGGTGGAGATTTTATTTTGGTTACAAAACGTATAGGTTTCGAGGATTATTTTAAAATTAAAAAATACGATACAATTATCTCTTTCGAGGATTTAATATTAGTGTAATACTTTTGGTAGAATGTTTGTGAAATTAGATTTTTAATGAAAAAATAACGTTGTTTTAAAATAAATTAACCGTATTTAAAAATAGCATTTATTATATTTGTTAACTTATTTAAGTTTTGTAAGAAATATAGCTTAAAAAATTATTATTTTAGTTTAAGACAAATAATACAGATACTATTTTTAAGAAATAAATAAAATAATTATGCAGTACGATTATGATTATGTTATAATAGGCTCTGGGTTTGGAGGTAGCGTCTCAGCCCTTCGTTTGTCAGAAAAAGGTTATAGCGTTTTGGTTGTAGAGCGAGGCAAATGGTATAGGGCGGAGGATTTTGCTGAATCAAATTGGAATCTTAATAAATGGCTTTGGCTTCCTGAACTGAGACTTTTTGGCATCATGAAGATGACCATTTATAATCATATTGGTATCATATCAGGTGCAGGAGTTGGTGGTGGCTCTCTGGTTTATGCCAATACGCTACCAACACCAAAGTCGCCTTTTTTTAATCAAGGTACTTGGGCAGGATTAGCCAACTGGGAAGAAGAATTAAAGCCCTATTACGCCATAGCTAACAAAATGTTGGGGGCATCTAAAAACCCAAAATTATTTGACTCTGATTATGCTATAAAAGAGCTAGCTATACAAATGGGTAAGGAAAAAGACTTTGACGCAACCAACGTTTCTGTATATTTCGGTGAGCCAGGAAAAACGGTCAAAGACCCTTATTTTGACGGTAAAAGAGTAGGAAGGGCAGGCTGTACCCATTGTGGTGGATGCATGACAGGTTGTAGAGAAAATGCCAAAAACTCACTGGATAAAAATTATCTACACTTAGCTCAACAATTAGGTGCGAAAATTATAGCAGAGCAAAATGTTTATGAGGTAAGTCCATTTAATTCAGACGGTTCTGAAGGGTATAAAATTGATATGCGTTCATCAACTGAGTTTATTAAATCTAAAAGTAGCGTAACCACTAAAGGGGTTATATTTGCTGGAGGGGTTTTAGGGACAATAAAGTTATTATTAAAACTAAAAGACAAAAAAATACTTCCTAATTTGTCTGATCAACTAGGAATGAATATACGCACCAATAATGAAGCTCTGACACCAATTGTATCCCATAACACAGACGGTAAGGATTATAGCAAAGGATTAGCCATCGGGTCTATTCTACATACAGATGAAAATAGCCATTTAGAACCATGTAGGTACTCACCAGGCTCTGGTTTATGGCGTTTAATGACCTTACCATTCGGCACTGGCGGCAATATATTTTCTAGATTTGGAAACATGCTTTGGTCTATTCTAAAAGACCCTATTAGCTATATAAAAGTCTTATTTGTATGGGATTGGTCTAAAAATACACCTATATTATTATTTATGCAAACCGTCGATAGTACATTGCAATTCTCATTAAACTTTTTCGGTAGAATGAACTCATCTGTATCAACAGGGGAAAAACCTAAATCCGATATTCCAGAAATGAACGATATAAGAGAACGTATGGAAAAAATTATAAATGGTAAAGCAAATGTACAATTTGTAGAAATGATACTAGGGACAACGTCTACTGCACACATTTTAGGTGGTGCCACTATGGGTAAAGATGCCTCAGAAGGCGTTATAGATATTGAAAACCATGTATTTGGCTATAAAAACATGATGGTGTGTGATGGCTCTATGATTTCGGCTAATCCAGGAGTTAATCCTTCACTCTCAATAACAGCCATTGCAGAGCTTGCTATGAGTAAAATACCCAATAAAAAAAGATTGATTTAAACAAAATAAATTAACATATTAAATAATAATGAACCATTTTCATAACTTAACCATAAAAGAAATTAGACGAGAAACCACAGATGCTGTATCTGTAGTTTTTGATATACCAGAGACATTGCGATCTAATTTTCGATATAAAGAAGGACAGTACCTTACCTTAAAATTAAATATAAATGGTGAAGAAATACGTCGCTCATACAGTATTTGTACCAGTCCGTATGATAATAGCGATTTGCGAATTGCTATAAAAGAAGTCGATGGAGGTAAAGCCTCTACAATGATAAACCGTCATTTAAAAATAGGTGATACATTAGAGGTAATGCCTGCTATGGGTAATTTTAACACTGTATTAGACGAAAACAATAACAAACATTACGTGTTGTTTGCTGGTGGCAGTGGTATTACACCAATGATGAGTATCTTAAAAAAGTATTTTAATTGTAGAAAAACAAAGTAAAATAACCCTTATTTACGCTAATAGACACGAAGATTCTGTTATATTCAAAACAGAATTGGAGAACATAGAAATGGATAATTCAACCAAGGTAAATTTAGTGAGCATCTATGATAATCCAAAAAATGATGTGCCAAACATAAACAATGGTTTGATAACGGTTGATAGAGCCAAACAAATTATTACCAATTATAGTTTAGCTATAGCAGATGAATATTTTATTTGCAGTCCAAATATATTGATGCAAAACATACAGGCAACACTCAGTCAGTCAAATGTACATGAAGACAAGGTTCATATTGAATATTTTACATCGTCGGTTAGTAATGTAGAAATCCCTACCACTAGCACAAATCTTAATGGACACAATATAACCGTCATATTTGATGGTGATCATAGTAATTTTGATTACAAAAGCGGTATTACAGTTTTAGAAGCCTCAATAGAGGCAGATTTAGACGTGCCATTCAGCTGTAAAGGAGGCGTATGCTGTGCCTGTAGAGCTAAATTAATAGAAGGCGAGGTAACTATGCTATCAAGCCAAGCGTTATCAAAAAAAGAAATAAGCCAAGGATATATATTAACCTGCCAATCTCACGCCACAACAGAGAAATTGATTGTGGACTATGATGCGTAAAAAGTTAATTTATAAAAAAATGATAAAAAAAATAATAATAGGTTTATTGGTATTTATGTTTGTAATACAAGTTTTTAGAATAGATAAAGTAAACCCACCAATCAAGCCACAAAATGATATTCTAAACCTCCATGACGCATCATCTCAATTACGCGACTCATTAAAATCAGCCTGTTATGATTGTCATTCAAATGAAACAAAATACCCTTGGTATACAAACGTTGCCCCAATATCTTGGTGGATAAAAAGACCACATTAATGAAGGCCGAGAACATCTTAATTTTTCAGAATGGGGATCATACGAACCATTGACCCAAAAAAAATCATCTGAAGAAGTCTTAAAATCATTGAGGGAAGGGTGGATGCCTATGGCATCTTATGTAGGGCGACATCCTGAGGCTAGTTTATCTAAAGCAGATAAAGAGGTATTAGAAAGATGGTTTGCTGAGATTAATAAAAAATAAAATTTAATATCCAACATAAAAAAAATGTACGTACACGAAACGAAAATAAGAGTACGGTACGGTGAAACAGATCAAATGGGGTATGTGTATTATGGAAACTATCCTGAATTTTTAGAAGTAGCCCGTGCAGAGTTTTTGAGAAGTTTAGACATGCCATATAAGCAAATGGAGGCTGATGGAATAATGCTCCCAGTATTGGAAATGAACATAAAATACAAAAAAACCAGCACGCTATGATGATGAAATAATCATAAAAACATATTTAAAAAAACTACCAAATATTAGAATATATTTAGAATATGAATTATTCAACACCAGTGGTGAATTATTAACTACAGCAGAAACAACATTGGTTTTTATAGCTATGCGAAACAACAGACCGTGTAAAATTCCTGCGGTATTTTTAGAAAAATTAAATCCATTTTTTTCATAAAAAACAATATATATAGTTAATTAATATTAGTTTTGTGAAAATTATAAAAAAAAATTCAACATAAAAATACAGAACTAATATTTAATTTAAATAAAATATTATCATATTTGTTAACACCATTATTTATAATAATTCATGGTGGATTATTTTTATGTTTTGATATCATCCAAAGAATAGCTCTTAATCTAGGTAGCTACAAAGCTCATAAAATATCAGTAGATTACCTTAATTTATTTTTAATATATTCATTTAGGGTAATAAATATACGCTGCTTGGTTAAATTCAATCACCCCATGCCTTTAGATAAACCATTAATTATCGTATCAAACCATCAAAGTTATGTAGATATTATACCTATTTTTTGGCATTTCAGAAAACATCATGTAAAATATGTTTCAAAAAAAGAATTAAGCAAAGGGGTGCCTAGTATTTCATATAATTTAAGAAATGGCGGGTCTGTATTAATTGATAGAAATGATGGGAAACAGTCTATTTTAGCATTGAGAGAATTTGGAGAGTATTTGCAAAAAAATAATTATGCTGGAGGTCTTTTCCCTGAAGGGACTAGGAGTAGAGATGGCATACCAACTCCTTTTAAAACCGCTGGATTAAAAATATTAGCTAAATATACACCAGACGCTTATTTTGTGCCAATAACCATAAATAATTCTTACAAAATAGTTAAAAACAGTTGGTTCCCTATGCCTTTTGGTATTACAGTAACTTGGGAGGTGCATGAACCGATAAAAAACGAATCAAAGAATATAGAAAATATCATAAATCAAATAGAAACAGTTATTGTTTCAAAAATAGTTACTAATATTACCTAAAAAAATCACGAATGGATATTGATATTAAAAATAAAAATATAAGACTAGAGGTCATGAGTCTTTTGGAAAGAAAAGTAAATTCATACATAGATAAATTCCTAACTCCAATAGAGCAAATTTGGCAACCATCAGATTTTTTACCAGACGGTACAAAAGATGATTTCATAGCACAAGTTGTAGATTTAAGAGAGTCAGCTAAAGAATTAGATTATGATTTTGGGTAGTTTTGGTAGGCGACACCATCACGGAAGAAGCACTACCCACCTATGAATCATGGTTGATGGCTACCGAAGGCGTGGATCAAGATCCAGATAATGGATGGTCTAAATGGCTTAGAAATTGGACATCAGAAGAAAATAGACATGGAGACTTATTAAATAAATATCTATACCTTTCTGGTAGAGTAGACATGAAAGAGGTAGAGATAACGACTCAATACCTACTAAGTACAGGATTTAATAGTGGAGCGGGAAAAGATCCATACAAAAACTTTGTTTACACTAGTTTTTCAAGAATTAGCTACCAATATATCACATAAAAGAGTGGGGCAATTAGCAAAAGAAAAAGGCAACTCTTTACTAGGGAAAATGTGTGCAAATATTGCGGTAGATGAAATGCGTCATCATAAAGCATACAGTAGTTTTGTGAAAGAAATATTAGCCGTAGATGCCAGCCAGATGCTACTCGCTTTTGGTAATATGATGAAACAAAAAATAGTAATGCCAGCTACTCTAATGCGAGAATCAGGTATAAGAAATGGCAATTGTTTTGAACATTTTTCTGATGTAGCACAAAATCTAGGTGTATATACTGGTATGGATTATGTAGATATATTACAAATATTGCTAGATGATTGGGAAATTGAAAAATTAACCAACCTTACCGATACTGCAGAAAAGGCAAGAGATTATTTAACTAAACTACCAGGCAGGTTAAGACTGGTAACAGAGCGCATGCTAGTTCAAAAAATCAATCACAAGTTTAAAT
>JAHFWI010000278.1:0-12155 GCA_028554975.1 Himalopsyche kuldschensis | reverse complement strand
AAAAAAAACGGCATTTTTAAAGGGCGAAATAATTTTAAAATTTTAATGGCTATAATATTGGTGCGCCAGAAGTTGAAGAAGCCTTGCTCACCCATGAAGCCGTTTTAGAATGCGCGGTGGTTGGTGCCAGACTGAAACGCGCGGGCAAGCCGTCCATGCTTTTATTGTCTTGAAACAGGGTTTTTCAACAGATGTTAAAACCCTGCAAGAGCATGTAAAACCACCGCCGCACCTTATAAATATCCGCGTCACATTTCTTTATCGATAAACTCCCCCGCACTGAAACGGGCAAAATCCAACGGTATAAAATTAAAGGAATTCCACTATGATCATTCAACACCCCATTTTTTCAAAACCCAAAGGCTATTCCAATGGCATTGTATCGGAGGGAAAAATCTTATCAATCGCTGGCATGATTGGCTGGAACAAGGATTCAGTCTTTGAAACCGATTTTATCTCGCAAGTCAAGCAAGCTTTGCTTAAAATAAGATGTTTTAACGGAAGCCAAAACCACACCCGCGCATCTCGTTCGCCTCACATGGTATATCAAAGACAAGAGCGAATATCTGGCAAGAGCCAAAGAACTCGGCGCGGTTTATAAAGAAATTCTAGGCAACCATTACCCCGCGTGATGACACTTATTGTGGTGAAAGACCTGTTAGAAGATCGGGCAAAGGTTGAGATTGAAGAACTGCTATTTTAAACCCCGCAATATTTAGCAACCATAGCGGGGGTCATTTTAAGGGCAGTGGCTGTCGTCATGCACAATATGCCTTGATCGAGAATATAAACGCGGTCTGAAATTTCTAACGCCAATTCTACATTTTGTTCAACCAACAAAATGGTCATGCCCCTTGCTTTCATCGCAGCAAATTCTTCAAACATTTTCATCAACCAAAATTGGCATAATACCTTCCAGAGGGTCATCGAGCAAAATCATATCAGGTTAGCAATGGTCGCCCGCGCTTATCGCTAGCATTTGTTGCTCACCGCCAGACAGTGTTAACCGCCCTGTTGTTTAACCGCTCTTTAGGCGCGGGAAAAGTGGTGGCTATCTCTTCATTTTAGCCTTTAAATCCGCCTTGGTTTTTTGACCCAAAAAGCCCTAAAATCAGATTTTCTTCAACGGTTAGCCCTGGCACAATGCGCCGCTCTTCGGGAACATAGGCGAGCCCAAAATGAAAACGAGCGTGTGAGGGTTTTGTAAAAGAGCTTCACCTTTTTAAAAAGTAACGCCCTGTGTTTTTTGCAACGAGTCCCATAATTGTTTTAAGCGTGGTGGTTTTGCTGCGCCATTGCGCCCAATCAGGGTTACAATCTCGCCCTTTTTTTACATGAAGCGAGATGTTTTGTAAAAATATGGTTATGTCCATACCATGCTGAAAGCGAGGTGATTTCAAGCATGGTTGATTTTCCTTTGCCCTAAATAAACGCGCTTAACTTCATCGTTATGTTGAATATCGGTGGGCGAACCTTCAGCAAGAAGTTCGCCATGATGCAGCACAAAATACGCGCAGCTATTTCCATAATCAATTTCATTTTATGTTCAACAATAAATGCCGCGTTCGCTTAGCCAAGATTAAGCCCATCATCTCAACCGTTTCTTCGGGCGACATGCCCGCTGTTGGTTCATCAAGCGCTAACAGCAAACGCGGATTACTCGCCAAAGCAACCCGCAATTTCCAGTTGTTCGCCATGTGCAAGTTCTCGCGCGATGGTTTTGTCGAAATTCGAAAGACCAACGCTCTTAATCAGGGCAGTATCGTCATTAATCTTTGTGAATAGCCGCCGCGTTCAAACCAAAGTTGGTAATGGGTGAAACGCGCCTTGCACCCCTAAACGCACATTTTCAAAGGCGGTTAAATTGGGGAAAAGATTTGTGATTTGAAAGGATTTTGCAATGCCTTTGGGCGCGAATTCATGCGGGCAAGCTTTGTTATATCTTCGCCCTCGAAAAATATATACGCCGTTTGAGGCTGGAAAAGAAATGAGATTAAAAAGGTGCTTTTACCTGCCCCATTAGGATATAACGGCATTAATTTTGCCCTTTCAAAATGCTCACATCTTTCAAGGCTTCTTGAAACCGCCAAAGTTTTTTAGAAAGGTTTTCAGTTTTAAGAATAATTTCGCTCATTTTACTTCGTGCCTCAATTTTTTCTAAAATTGTCCCCCAAATGCCTTTGGGAAAGAACAACACAAAAATAATAAAAATAACGCCAACAAACAGTTGCCAATGCGGGGTGATGGTCGCAAAAACATCTTGCAAGACCAGAAAGCCGCTGCCCCACGAAGGTCCAAAAAGTTCCCATGCCACCGAGCAACGCCATCATCACCGCTTGACCAGAGGTTGTGTAATGCAGCGTCTCAATAGGCACAATGGAAAGATGCAACGCGCTTAACGCGCCCGCTAACCCACAAAATAACGCCGATAACACAAAGGCTAAGAACTTCACCCGTTGCACACTATAGCCGCAGGCTTCCGCCCGTTTTTCATTTTCACGAATAGCCTCTAACACCGCCCCAAAAGGCGAGGCTAAATGCGCGATAGGCAAAAATAGCGACAGCCACAAAAACATAAATCACGTAATATTTCACGATGGGGTTAATGAACGACACTGGAAACCAAACACAGAAATGGTTTTGACATTAATGCCGCGCAAACCATTTTCGCCACCAGCCAAATCAGTGAGTTGGTAAATGCCGTAATAGAGACACATGGAAAGCGCCATCGTCACCATCGCAAAATAAATGCCCTTCGTGCGAATGGCGAGTAGCCCCATGAGTATAGCGACCACGCCAGAAAAAACCAACACCCACTAAAATACCGTCAACCATCCTGTTTTATAATGCATAATGCCGCAGGCATAAGCCCCCCCCTAAAAAGGCGGCATGACCAAAAGAAAGCAACCCTGCATAGCCAAAAATCAGGTTAAACCCAAGCGCATAAAGCCCAAAGAGCAATATATTCACCGCTAACGCTTCATAAGGCACAAGAAACGGAAAAATGGCAGGAAAAGCAATGTTGCAAAAACGCGGTTATTTTTAATGAGGGAAATCATCCTAATGCCCCCTCTTTGCCCATTAGTCCGCGTGGGCGAAAGAGCAAAATCACTGCCATCAGCACGAAAATCGAAACTTTGCCATTTCTGGCATGAAAAGCGAGACGAAGGAAAACGGTGATACCGACGAGCAACCCCGCGATAACTGCCCCTGTTAAAGACCCCATGCCGCCCACAAACGGTTCACAAACCCCTTCCGCCAAGACAGGAATGCCCATCTCTGGCGTGACCCCTTGCAAGGGGGGCTGCGACAAAACCAGCGAGGCTGCAAAGCCTGTGCCGAGACCAAAACCAGCAGCCACACTTTAGAAACATCAATGCCTAAAATGCGTAAAATATCGGGGTCACGTGCGCCAGCTCTGATAATCAGCCCGTATTTACTTTTTTTCGATAAACAACCAAAGCGCAAACACTGTGGCGGCAGTAAAGCCAATGAGAAAAAAGCCGATAAAGCGGGAAATGCCCATATTCACCGCGCTCGTAAATCAGCCGATTCACCGCGCCACGTAAAAGAGGGGGGCGTTGCACAAGAAAGCGCATTCCCATTAAAAAGCCCAAATTTTAAATAAGTTCAACCATCACATAAGAAAGCCCCCGGAAATGAGCAACGGGGATAATCAATCGCCAGCAAACATAGGCGCACAAGGGCGAAACCAGACCTAAAAGCCCCAGAATCCCCGACTAAAAGATTTTTAGAACGTTGTCGGAGATTTATTTCAGCGAAACTTGAGACCAAACAAGTTCCTGTCGAATTTGGCCATAAAAGATAAACCTGCAATAAACTCCCCAACCATAAAAAAGCGCCATGCTTCCCAGCGAATGCTGGAGCCCTGGTTCAAAAATCGCCAACAAACATAGACCGCGCCAAGGGCGATTCCGGTGACCAGCCTAAAATTAAAAGTTCAGGTGTAGAATCATTAAGATTTATGCCCTAATTCGTCACAGGTGCGTAATTTCTGCCTATCGGGTTGCTCAATCGAAGCGATTGAGAAGACATCATTTTTATCTTTCATGTCTTTATGCTTGCTCTCAACCACAATGACAGATTGCACGGATTGGTGGTCACAGCCACGATAATATTGATCGCCTTTATAAAGGTCGTATTTTAGTGTTTTCATCGCGGCTATAACTTTATCCGTCTCAACGCTTTTTCGCATTTTTAACGGCTGTTAAAAGCGACAACACGCCCGCATAGCCAAGTGCGCCGTAATCGGAAGGTACAGCCCGCCGTAAGCGGCTCTAAATTTATCATTAAAGGTTTTGGCGGAAGGAACGGTTGATTCTAAGCCCCAATAGTATGATGTGCCGCCAGCAACACCCTTTCAAACACGTCGCCGCCCGCTTGACGTGCTGTAAAAAAAAAATGGGGGCGACCAGTTTGGTTTGGCTTTCAAACCAAATTCAGTCGCTTGCGTAATAGACACCACTTGGTCACGCCCAAAGTTACAAAGACAAACAACATCAGGGTTAAGCGCTTGAATGCGTGGCAGAAATGCCGAATAATCAGATGCACCAAGCGGGTGACGAATATCAGCCAGCGTTTGGATGCCTAATGGCGCCCCCGCCCGTTGAAAACCGCGCACCATTTCATGCCCGTAAAGCATAATCAGCGGTGAGGAAAACCACCTTTTTACCGAATTTTGAGAAAGCTAACGCCCCACTGCGCCCGCTGTGATATGGGTTTTAAGGCTTCGTGAAAAAGTGAATTTAGACCAATCTTTCGCTTCGTTAATCGCGTCTGATTGCGAAATGGAATTATAAATAACGCCACGTTCTTTAGCGACATTATTGACTGATAAAGTTACGGCTGCGGATAACGCGCCCACAATAAAATTGACCTTTGTCTTTTTCATCAGCTCTAGCGTGCGGGTAGCAGCCTGGGTTCACTTGTCGTCGCGCACAAACAATTCATGCCATTAAAATCTTTAACCGCGAGTTGCGCCGCCCGCACTTGGTCATTGGCTTCACGCCAAAAGGACCCGTGAGTGGCACAGGGAAGCCAATTTTAATGGTCGCTCCTTGCGCGTGGGCAAATTTCATGAGGGCGGGGGAGGCTATTGCTTGCACCTAAATGGTTCTGCGATTAATGGTCATGAGGGTGTTTCCTTTTAATTTTGTTATTATGTTGAGTGCTTTTAAAATGACATCGGGGGTGGCGGTTGAATAGAGACGCGCTTGGCATTTAAGGGCAAAAGCGCATCGTTAATGGCGTTTAAACGGCGGCGGGCGCACCAGCAGTGCCGCCCGCCCCTTTTGCGCCAATCTCACCTCGAAAGTGGAGAAATCGACATGCGCCACCACCATATCGGGTGCATTTCACATGCCATTGGCACCAGATAATCTGCCATATTGGCGTTGAGCATTTTGACATTTTTATCATAATGACATTTTTCAAAGAGTGCCGCGCCTATGCCTTGCACAATGCCGCCGCGCACCTGCTCGTCAACGAGTTGCGGGTTTAAAACCGTTCCGCAATCTTCAACACACCAATGCTTCAAAAGCTTCACATAGCCTGTATCCGTGTCAACCTCTAAATAAGAGGCTTGAATGCCGTTGGTAAAAGCAAAGCCATAGTCTTTTGGCACATAATGGCGGGTGACCACAAACCCAGGTTTCACATCTTTAGGCAAAGCATCAGGGCGGAAATAGACAATACGCCCCACCTCTTCGAGGACATGCGGATTTGACGATTATCAAGATTAACAACTTGGCTATTGTCAATATCAAGGGTCGAGCCCGTTGTTTGTAAAACAATGCCAGCAATCTCAAGAATATTTGCTTTCAACGCCTTGCCCGCCTGCCACGCCGCTTCACCACCAACCCCTGCGCCACGGCACGCCCCGCGCCGCCGCCATGGGGGGGTAATCGGTGTCACCCGTTGTGACCTTTCCGTCGCTCATTTTAACGCCAACGACTGCTAGCGACAATTTGCGCGATGATGCTTTCCGTGCCTTGCCCCTGTTCGGTCACGCCTGTCATGGCTGTTACGCCACCTTGTGGATTGAGGCGAATTGTTGCAACCATCTTACGCCCTGCCCCGCCCACACCGTAAAAAGCGGCGGATGGATTAGTAATCTCAATGAAACTCGCTAAGCCTATGCCGCGATAAATGCCTTTTTTTGCGATAGGTCGTTCTTTTCCTGTAAAACCATCATAATCCATCAGCGTTAGCAGCTTTTCCAAGCTCGTCGCGAGACAAATTCTCAAACCTAAGCCCAGTTGCAGCAACAGAAGGGTGCGCTTTATCGGGAATAACATTTATGCGGCGAATATGCGCCACATCGATGCCGAGTTTTTTTGCGCCCGTGTTCCAGCAACCCTTCCGTCACCATAACAGCGACAGGGTGACCCACCGCGCGATATTGACACATCGGGGCTTGTTTTGAAACACCACTTCGCGCACGAGCTTTATAATTTTGTGTTTATAAGGTCCCCCGTAAGATTAACCACTTGATTGGCTTCAACAGCCGAAGTGCGGGTAAACCGAATATGACCAATACCCGTTAAATCATCAATTTCCGATGGCGAGAATTTCACAGTCTCAAAAATGCCATTTTGCCCTTAACGCGGTGGTCACGGGCGTGAATATCTGAAACAAAACTCTCTATTCGGTCAGCGATAAATTTAACAGGGCGTTTCAAGAGCGGAGAGATGGCAACCGTTGCCATTTCATCGGGGTAAATATGCACTTTAATGCCAAAAGAGCTGCCCACATCTTTACACACCACCCGCACATTGGCTTCTTCAATGCCGAGGTGTTTCGAGACAATATCCTGCATCATATGCGGGGCTTGGAAAGAAATGATAGACGGTCATTTTTCGTCGAGGCGTTCCAATCGCCAATAATTGAGCGCGGCTCAAGCGTCACGCCCGTGTGCCGCCCAATCTCAAAGGTTTCTTCAACAACAACAAAAGCCTCTTTAAACGCTTGGTCAACATTGCCCACATCTAAAACCCGCTCAAAGGCGAGGTTATCGCCTAAATCAGCGTGAATAAACGGGGTATTCGCGTCTAACGCCGTTTCCATATTGACTGTGACTGGCAGCGATTTATAGGAGACCTCAATGAGCGCGAGCGCGTCTTCCGCTTCGGCTCTCGTGTTTGCCACAACCGCGCAAATTGCCCCCACCCAACAGGTGCGATTTAAGGGAAGCGGATATTGTGTTGCAGATTTCAAGCCCTTAAAATGGGTTAAAACGCCATTCCAAGGGGTGCAGATTTTCGCTAAATCCTCTCCGTAAACACGCCTAAAATGCCTTTAGTGGCTTTCACTTCGTTAAATTGGTGAATGTGAAACGTCGCATGGGCATAAGTTGAGCGTAAAAAGCGACATGCGCGAGGCGCGGCAACACGATGTCATCGGTATAAGTGCCTTGTCCTTCTGTGAGGCGTTTGGCGTTAGGGCGTGGCACTGAACGACCGATATATTGGGGCGATCTAAAACAGAGAGCGTCTTGCTTTTCTCCCTTTAATGACCATTTCAACAGCATCAATAATGGCGTGATAGCCCTGTGCAGCGGCAATAATTGCCCGGAAATTGCCTCTCGTATCTCTTCGCGTGAAGGGCTTTCATTATTTTAAGAAACTCAGAAAGCGTGACCAGCATCCCGAGGGGTGCAAAAACCACATTGTAAAGCGTTTCGCTCAATAAATGCGGCTTGCAAGGCGGCAATTTCACCTGTTTCTGTTAAGCCTTCGATAGTTTTAACCGAATACCCATCCGCTTGCACTGCAAGCATCAAACAGCCGCGCACCGCCTTCATCATTCACAAGAACCGTGCAAGCCCCGCATACGCCATGTTCGCAGCCTAAATGTGACCCCTTAAGCTCTAGTTTTTCGCGTAAAAAATCAACGAGGTGGGTTCTAGCCTCAACCAAGTGCGTTTCAATTTTACCATTCACAGTGAGGTTAATTTTATGGTGTGTTTTCATCATTTCATCGCCTCATACACGCGCTTGAGCAACACTTTCGCAAACTGCATTTTAGCCTCGCTTGAACAATCAACACTGCTTGTGGGCGATAAATCTTTTTAGCCAAAGCCGCTTGCGCCTCACTTATTGCCCCGCCCTTCAGTAAAATTTCCGCCGCCGATTTCGCTAAAATTGGGCGGTCATCCAGACTAAAATAGCTTAAATGAAGGTGTTTTTTACCATTTTCTTCAAAAGCAAAAAGCCGCTAAGCCACATTGGGCATAATCCCCATGCCGTCTTGCAAGTTCTTCAGCAAAAGTGCTTTTTTGAAAGAGCGGAATATCAATGCGGGTGACTATTTCGCCCTCTTCCAACGCCGCAAATGAAATCTAGAAAAAAAACCTTTCGCTTCAATGGCGCGTTCACCCGCACTTGAGCGCACGATAATAAGCGCATTTAACGCGAGCAAGACTGCCGGATATTCGCTTGCAGGGTCAGCTAAGGCAACTGAGCCGCCAATCGTCCCACGGTTACGAATGGCGGGATGCGCGATATATCTAACGCATTCACTTAAAAGCGGGGCGTGTTTTAGTATTTTAACCGAAGCTTCAATCTCTTTATGGCGCACCATTGCACCAATGGAGAGATGCGTTTTTGAAACAGTAATTTTATTTAAACCGCTAAGTCCTGAGAGATCAATCACCAAAAGCACAGCATTAAGCCTTAAATTCAACATAGGAATGAGGCTCTGCCTGCCAGCCAAAATTTTCGCCTCTGGCTCTTTTAGCAAACAAGGCAAAACACTCCGCCAAGCTTTTTTGGGCGAACGTAGTCAAATGGCGCAGCTTTCACGCATTCCCTCCCTTTATTAAGGCTAGATTGCACAAGATTTTTATTGCTTGTCAATCATTAGATAGAAGAGGGCAATCGTTTGAAGGAATAAAACCGTTTATCTATCGCGTCACACCGTCGAAGGACGGTGTCCAGTAAAATAAAGTGTGCTTTGCACTCAAAATATTTTATCTGGATGCCGTTTTTCAACGGCATGACGATAGATGAACGGTTTTTATTCTTCAAGCGATTGCCGTTTTAAACAAAAGAATCTAAAAATTTCATGGAAGCGGTTTCATTTAAAACTGTTTGAGCGTTTGATTTATTCGCGCCTAACTTTGTGCTTGCGTGATAATTTTATGCCCAAAAAGGTGAGCGTATCTGCGAAAACTTTGCCAAAGCAACTTCGAGTGAATCGGGTTAGGCAAGGGCTGTGCTTAGCGCATAGCATCTTCCGCTGCCTTCGTCACGCCCGCGCCCACATGCGGGCGGGCTGCAACCGCATCGCCAATCAGCGCAACGCGCCCCAAAACCATTTTCGGCACGGAAATATCATAAATTTGCTGAAAAACGGCATTTCTGTTAATTCAACCGCTTCAGCAAGGCTTTGCGCGAGCGTTAAACGCGCCTTTGCTTGCAAACCTAAAACATGTGATTTGGCTATTTTAAAGGGGAATTCCATCGGGATAAAACTTGCCCCCTCATCGGTTAAAAGCTTCGATAAATCGTCTTGAGAAGCATTTTTTGATACCACACATAATTATAATGCTTTTCATTATTGGCTGCAACAACTGGATAGCCCAAAATTGCTCATTGGGTGGCAAACAAAAGCTAAACCATCCATCATGTCGTTTTGCGCTTTTTGCCTATTTTACCTGCCTCAACCATACCCCGCCAAGCGACATAGCCCGGCATAATGGGGGTCAACGTCAGGTAAAAAGCAGTGTGCGAAGCGTTGATCGAGCCATCCGCACCAATCACCAGATCAGCGAACCTTCGTGCCATCGGCAAAGGTTAGCAAAGCCTCACTCTCATCTTGAATATCAATGAGTTGCTTATTCAAATGATAGCTTGACCTGGTGTTAATTGAGCGCGTAACAGCGAAAAACTGTCTCCCCATGAGGCACTCATTTGCGGAAAATCCCTTTGTAAGATGATGTCACCAGATCGAGACAAAGCCTCCGCGCTAAAAGTGGCACACCTAATGCCTCTCCACAAATCCCTAGTGCATGTAAACTGAAAATAGGGCAGGGGAGGGGTGATAATCCCCGCACCTCGCCCTGAAAGCTCTTCCTTGCTTTTCTCAAAAATATCCAACTTGCCAGCCTTCTTTTTCCAAAAAGAAGGGCTGCAAAAGACCAGCCATTGAACCGCCAATAATTGCCGCTTTTTTTGTCATAATCAAAAACTAATTGACTTTGCCTTGAATAGCAAGGGGCTTGACTTTTTGTCGCAAAATTATCGACTTTAGGCATATGAAAAAAAATCTTTGCCCAAATAATGACTGGTCGCAATTTCTGAAAAGTGATTTTGAGGCAAATAACGACAAAGGTATCGTGGGGACGAAGAAGCTTGTATCGGAGACTGACCGCGTGTGGTTTGGCTCGTTGATCCTAAACCCCCGGTGAGCGGATTAAACTTCCATCGCCATGTCTTGGATTACTTTTGGACAGTTCTCACAAATGGTAAAGCCCGCTCTCATTTTGGGGATGGCAGCGTTAAAATATCAGACTATCAAGCGGGGGATACGCGCCATCTTTCCTTCAAAAAGGTGAGTTTATGGTGCATGATCTTGAAAATATCGGCGATACGCCCCTCATTTTTACAACGGTTGAATTTTTGCAAAGTGAAAACGCACCGCTTCACATTCCTCACGCTTACAGGCGCGAACCAAATTAGACCATCCAAAGGCGATTTAAAATTTTATCTTTATAAATCAAAGATTTGAAAAGTAAAATTTGTAAAGATTCTCTCTCTATGCGTTGGTAAACGCGTCTAGGTAAAAAGGATTTTAAAAGACCGCGATTTATCCTCTATGCGATCGAAGCATTCGCTTTAAAACGCCGTCTTTTTCACAAAATTATGGAATAATGCCGCCCCTGCATGCCCAATCGCCAAAAATCCCCATAAGAAGTGCGCCAAATTTATGCACCAGAAAAAGCGTTTTCACAGTGCTTTCACTTAAACTTATAGGGAAACCGATGGGAATAAGTTGGAACATTTTCAAAGGCGCACAACAGGCAGATGTTGCGAGATACCCAGCCCACGGCACAATGATCAGCAAAATCAGCAACATATAATGCACGCTGTTAGAGGCGAAACGCTCAAAGGGTGTGAGGCTTTCAAGTGGCTTTGGCACGCCTTTTGGTCACCCGTAAAAACACGCGAAAAGCCACCATCAGCAACACAATAAAGCCAAAAGACTTATGCAGCTCATAAATAGTGCCTTTATTTGGCGCGCGTTATCTGGCAAATCCGCCATATATAAAGCCCCACGGGAATGAGAATAAACACGAAAAACGCGGTCAGCCAATGCAAAACGATAAGGAAAAGCTATACATCGTGAACTCTTTTGGTGAGTGAGCGTAAATCGCAGTCAAACAACACATCGCCGTCTGATAAAACCGTCACTTGCGTGAGGGGCGAAGCGCATCATCCACCACGCTAATGGGCGGTAATTCGATGCCGGGTTTACCAGAGCCAATGATCATCGGGCAACCAACACATGCAGTCGATCAACCGCATTATGCGAAAATGAAGTTTGAGATGGTTTTCGCACCGCCTTCCACCAGCGTTTTCACAATACCGAGTGAAAAAAGCACGGATATAATGGCATTTGGGTTAATCATACCATTGTCAAAGGGCAAAATCACCTCTTCTACCCCATTTGGAAGGGGTTTTGATATCCCATGAATAATAATCCGCCGCGCCCCATCTTCGGAGAAGTCGTGCTGAAAGCGGCATTCGCCTTGAGGGGTCAACCACAATTCTTGCAGGGTTTTCACCCATCACGCGGCGCACATTTAACAGCGGGTCATCGGCAACAACTGTGCCAATACCAACAATCACGCCATCGACATGGGCGCGAATTTTATGCAAATGATCAAGGGCGGCATTCCTATTAATATAGCGCGAATGCCCAGTGAGGGTCGCAATTCGCCCATCAAGCGATTGCCTGCTGAGCAATAACGAAAGGGCGGTCACGTGCGCGCATTACTATGCGCGCGAAAGCGGCATTAAGTGGCAAGATAATCCTCCCTTTCTTTACCAGCTACTTTTATTGTATGCTTATGAGAATAGCAAAGAAAATTAATGAAACTAACGTTTAAACAAGTTCTTTTTTGTCTCACTTGC
>JAHFWI010000277.1:0-11825 GCA_028554975.1 Himalopsyche kuldschensis | reverse complement strand
TTTTTGATGCATCGGTCGTCTTGAAACCTCCTCGCGCACGCTCGTATGGGTGCAGTGATGTTTGATAGACTTTCACGCATTCCCGTTGCGACGGAAGTTGTAGCGCGTAGCGACTGCATGATTTCTCGAATCGGTCGCGTGGCTTCGTCTAGTATCGAAAACTTAAATCCGTAATCCATAACAATTAATTTTCTTTATCGCCCCAAAATGCTCTATTCCAACGCACGGTTTCGAGGTTTAAGCAATACATAATTTCATTGACCCGCACCAACCATTGCTCATCGCTAAGTGTTGCTGGGTCGGTGTTAGTGTAAAATCGAATGAGGGCGTTGCCTTTTTCGATTTCAAACCCTTCGCCACTCAGCGGAATAGTGGTGAGGTCTAAATCTTTTATGCTTGCTTGCAGGGGTTTGATGAGTTTGTTGAGTTCGGCAGAAACCGTTACAAATACATTTACATCGTCTAGCAATGACTTGTCACCTGCCACATAGCACTCGTTGCATAGCACTTATGAAGCCTTAATGTCATCTGTTTTACGATTGCCAAAACCGCTGACAGCGTTTTTAATTTTTTTTTAAAATCAGTTCGCTCGTATCACCGCCTGAAAGTGGGATAGCAATGCAGTACAAATCTTGCCATGCGACACTTTGAGTTCTGCAATTTTTCTTCCGTGAATTTCATTTTTAAAAAAATGTTTTTAAAATAATTAAAAAATAAAAAACGACCTTCCTTTTTAGGAAGGAAGGCGTTTTTTTATACTTAGGGGGATAGAGCAAAAAAAGACTAAGCCTTCTCCTTAGCTTCCTTTTCTTCGCTTTTTTCTTCTGGCACTGCCCATTTCTTTTTGGATTTCTTCCAAAAGTAGGCTACGGAAGTACTTCGAGAGGTCTTCCACCCGAGGTCTGCTTTGGTAGCGAACTTCTGGTCGGCTGCTATCTGAGCGTCGCTCACCGCCTGTTTTACTTCACCAACTTGCTGACCAAACTCTTGGCGTGTGCTTTCAAGGGATTTTTACCTGTTTCTGCAACGGCAGTTTTAATGCCACTTACTTCGTTTTCAAAACCCTGTTTTGTTTCAGTAACTTGTTTTGTTACCTCTTTGCGAATACCTTGTACCTTCGAATCGGTATTTTTATACACCGTATTGATTGCCAGCGCCAAGAGCGCGGTCAAAAATTTGAATATTTTTTATTCATTGTAATGAAAAATTATTGGTTAAAAAAAATAAAAATTAGTTTGGTTTAGGCACTTTAAGCCCTTCTACTAACTGCGCACTCAAATTGGTTATAAAGGGCATCAGTATCAACGACTTCCACTTGCGCTCCGCCGGGTTGCACAATAAATGTTTTGTTGGTTGTACCGTTGGTAGCGTTTTTTAAATCCCGAATCGTTTGTTTAAAATACGTACAAACCTCATCGTCTGTCTTAAAATAGCCTTTGAATAAATCAAACATTACTAGGATTTTATCGCCATTGTCCAACAGAAATTCGACGCAACGATTGCGCTTATTGATGCGCCCACCACCCCGAATATAACCGCCATACCACTCATCGGCATTGGACAACTCAATGTAAATGTCTTTGGTATCTAGCTGAGTGAGTAGTTTTTGAACCGTATAAATCATGGTGCAATGGTATTGTTTATGGCGTTAATTTTTTGGGTACCCAATTCCGTTAAGCGATTGTAATAGTTTTGCAATAGCATATCCGACGGAGCTGCGTTTGTAGTTTCGCTACGATGCTTGCATCGTTGCGATTCAAAATCGGCTTCGCTGCATACAAATTCCTCTATGGTGTGTCGGCTTCGCTTTGACACGACCGTACTCGCTAGAAAAACTTGCTTATCCTCTATTTTAATCGTTGCTTGAATATCCATTTTTTGAAAAAATTATTTAAAACTAACGTGGCTAATCATTAGTTCGATTTCAACAAGATGCTCCATATCGCCTTGTTGTAAGCTGCGCTTATTGCCTTTGAAACGGCAGTTGTGGAGCGTGTGCGTCACAATGGCATTACCGCCCTCAGGTATCCAAGAAGCCGTAATCGTGAACTCACGAATGTCTGTCAAATCACCCGAAGGTACGGCAGCTTGCAAACGCTCTACCTCAATCATTTCTAACGAGATACTGCCTTTTGCCATTTTTTTTGCCATATCCGCGACTCGTTGGGTACGTGCCAGCACTGTAATTTTCTTGCATTTCGCGGTCTTGGCTATAATCCAAATTTGCGAATACCTGCCACCTCTTTGCCAAAAAGGTTGAACAAAATTTGCGCCCAAGCATAGGCTTCACCGTTAATTAATGGTTGCATCGTCGTTGTGGGTTTCGCCACCTAACTTTTGTCGGGCGTGGCGTATTTTATAAATTCGATAATATGCTCCAACCACGACCGAGTTTTTTCGGACGTTGGAAAAAGGCGCAACAAAATCATTTCGATTGGCAAGGCAGCCAACACTTTACTGAGTGCCGTGCAAACATCAATCACTTGATTGTAGAAGCCAATAACGGATTTATCCGCCACATTAGCCAGTACCAATCCCTGCGCAAAAAGCATAGCTGTACAGAGCATAACTATTGCAAAAATCAATAATACACGTAATTTTTTCATAAAAATAAAATTGAAAAAAAAGTTATCTAATTTTTTGTTCCACGTCGTGTAGCCTTGTTTTTAATTCGCGCACCTCGTCAGATAGTCGCATAATCCGTTCCGAATTAAGCGAATTTTGTACCGCAAAATCTACCGTAATCGTTTTTATTTGGGCGATGTCTTTACGGACATCGTTCAAAATGAACGTAATCAATCCAAGCACGGCACTAAACAAAAAAGGCGCGATATAGGCTTTTAGTTGCTCCATGTTGTTTTTTATTGTTTCCATGTAAATTGTTACAATTGTGTATGCTTTTAAGGATAAAAAGTAAGGTTGCGTTATAACAATTAGTTGTACCAGTGCCACCATAATTGCTTAGCTGAAATCCTATACTATTTTGAGCTGAAAAAGGCAAGGTATCTTTAACGCATATGTTAGATACACTACACCCATCCGAACATACTCCCTGATTAAGAAGTAAATTTAGATTAGTTTGGGTAACTGGTCGGTTCTGATTTAATAAATTACTGAAAATTGTCCGCGTTAAAAAAACGCGATTTCCTTGATATTGTCCGAATTGGGAGGCTCTGCACTGCGCTCTAAAAATGGCAATAATGTCCCACTAACTAAAATATTTCCTTTTACAGTAGAGAATTGCGGATAGTCTCCAACCATTTCGAGCACAATTGTAGAGGTTGCTGTTATCTTAGCTATTTGGGCAGCAGTCATCGTGTAGTTAAAAAAAATAGTATTAGTAGGCTGATTCGTTAGAGTAACACTCGCTAAAATTTGTGGCATTGCAGACACAACAGAACTGGGTTCGTATTGCGATGTTGCACCATTGTATACCTGTACTTGCCCATTTGTTGGAGCAGTTGCTGCAATGTCTGTATTATCCCGAATACTGAATTTTTCTTTCATATTCGTAATAAACGTCGAATTTCCCGCCAATCCCGCCACACCAACATTGACTCTGAGGGGCTGGCTTGAACCATTCCCTACAAGTGTATTGCTTCCGCTAGTTGCCACTACCTGTGTTCCCCAGTTATCGCCTGCGGCACTTGGAGCTATATCTTTTGTAATTCTACCAGTTGCGGGGTCTATATATAACATATATGACCCTACACCATTGGCTATATTAGTGGCGTATAATTGGTCTGGGTAGATTTGCATTTTACCCTCAAAATTATTGTAGCCAGACCCGATTTCCAAAAACTCAGTTTGATGTGATGCTTGTAACCGAATAAAAGAATACCGTTTTTCTAATGTAGTGTAGTTATATGCACCACGCTCAAACCTAAATGGTTTATGACTACCTATTCCGTCCAATAACGAATAGGTCATATTGACATAATCACGAATATTATTAGCGGTTGTTCCTTTCCAAAAAGCATTTTTATTATCCGTTATATCGTCCAAATAATCCAATTTCAAACCAACTCCATTACCTGCCGTATAACCAGCATTTGAGTTTGAATTATCACTCTGATAATCTAAAAAACTCGCGTATCATTGGCGAAAAGTAATGCGCTCACTGAAGATTTAACAATACTGTCCGTCCACAACAATATTGTCGGAAAAAACGTCCAGTCTGCCAATTAGAGCCATTAAAATAATGTATATCGGCATAATTCGTAGCGGGAGCAAATTTAGCAGCCGTTAGTGTATTATTCGCAATGTCCTCATTTTCTATCGTTGCGTCCAAAATATGTACCCTTCACAGCATCAACATCTATCTTATCCGTTGTAATCGCGTTATCCGTAATTTTTTGTGTCGTTACCGCCAAATCTGCTATATCGCCAGTCTGTATCGTTCCATCTTTGAATATTATCCGTAGCTACACAATCACTTGCCAAGTCCGTATTGGCAATCGTATTATCTACAATATTACTTGAATTAACTGAATTAACCGCCAATTCGTTGTTTGTAATCGCATTGGCAGGTACAACCGAAGATAAAGTGCCGTTCGCTAAATTCATATTTACTGTTGCCGTATTTCCAATTTGCCCAGCGGTCAGACTTGCAGGATAAATCTTTATCCAACCGTTAATCCACGCAAATACTTCATTTTGCGCCGTATTGAACCAAAACTTATAACCACCAGCATTAATCGGGTCTGGTGCGGTTGGATTGTTATAAACCTCGGACGTTACCTCGAAGCCTACCCATTGCCCCTCCTTGCCAAAATCGTATAAATTTTTTTGCCACTTTGCTCCCAGCTTACCCAAATGTCCCCTTTTTTGTAGCAGTTGAGCAAGTAAGCTACCATAGGGATATGTAAAAAACATTTGCAGTTTGACTAAAACAATTTATTGTCCAGCCCCAACTTAATTTCATTTACTGGGTCGGCACTAATCAGCGTATTAATATCAACCCCATCTACGTACAATTTACTATCGCTACCAAGATGCAATTTGTTGTTTAAGTCATTGCTAATCAACCCCAACGGACTCGTTACCGAGCTACCCATCTTGATGGCATTACCACCGAAATCAATAAACCAAACCGCGTTATTAGGGTCTTTTTGACAAAACTATTTCGATTAGTCAAATTTCCTGTTGCACTCGGGATAAAGGCAACGGGCGAGGGATTAGCAATAGCCGAATAATAATTTTTAAACGCTGCTACACCTGCCCTTTTGATGCCGAATATCTTGAATTTCAAAACTGTCGGTTACCGTGTTTGTGGAAGGAAAGGAACTCACTTTACCTGCGCGAAGGCAGCGAAAGTGCAAAAAGCAAAATAAAAAGATGTATTGACGCATAGTAAAATATAAAATTTAAGTAGTTTAAAAAAAAAGCTAATCCATATCTATATACTGGAAATCGTCGGTATAGAGAATTAAGCCGTCTTCTGCAATGAGTGGATTGATGCTGCCTCCGACAGCCTCGTTCTCGGAGGGAACTAAAAACCCGGTATTTCGTAGCCGATATTAATGTAGATAAATTCAGCGTTCGGGCGCGGTTGTATGCGAACTTGAATGTATAACTTTCCTGTCGCTGCCACATTTTGGGCAGGGCTTAATATGCACGGTGTAACCCGAAATTTCACCTTCGCCCTGCATTTGACGTAACGGTTTTTGAAGTCAAGTCTTTGAAAAATTAATACTGCAGGGCTTAATTTTTCCCGTCGTGGCATCTAAGGTCACATTGCTATTCAAGTAAGGCAACAACTCTACTCGGATATTTCGACGTGCTTTTTGAATAACACGATTATTTTGAATTGTGCCATAGTCGTCGGTGGCAAGTGTGGCAGTTCGGCTATGCTCCATGAAGCTACCACCGTAGCCAATATGTTTTTTTAACACCAAGTAGCGTTTATCTTTCAGTTGCGACACTAATCCATTTGGGTAATTAGCCGTGCCGTCTGCCAGTTGGGAAACTGCTCCAATTCGCGTCCATTTGAAAAAATTAAACATTCCCTACCCAAGCGATACTTTCACATACTTTTGCCTTTGAAATTGCGCCTAAAACTGCACCAATACAAGGGAATGGGCACACCCAAAGCCGTCGCAATCGCTTTACCGTCGTAATTGGCATCGCCACACACCACAACACTTACATTTGGGCTGTTGGACAACGACAAATCGGGGCAGGTAATCGGGTCGAACACGCCTGTATAGCCGAGTAAAATTTGAACGGGTGCATCAAGTGTCGCCATCGTGTTAGCGAAGGCTTGCCATACCGCTTGCACATCGGACAAATCACTTACCGTTGTCGCAAGTTGTCGCACTTTGCCACTTGTTGTCGTCAAAAATTCTTGCGGTGTATTGATATTAAAACACAACCATAATTGACCTCCTGGCGACATTCTAAAAAAACTCCTTAGCATGGTAATACAATGCCATACGTCGCGTCACCTTTCGTGATGCCGTCGTTCTATCCTCAATCGCATTATAAGGCTTCGCTTTAAGCGTCGCACCGTAGAGCGAAGGCGGTGTAATCGAAAACAACATCGCAGAAAAATGGTCTTCACCAAAAGTGCCGTAATGCCTAGCCCGCCATTTGAAATCGTATAATATACATTACTTAATGCCATGAAAGCTATTTTTTAGAAGGTTTAGGCGATTCGGGTGTTGTAGCTTCTGTTTCGGCTGCTGCATTAACAGTGGAGGCTTCCGTTTCGGCTTCGTCATTGGCATCAATAGTAGTGGCTTCCGTTTCGGATTTAACCATATTGATACTATCCACGTCGCTATCCTGCGCCACTGCGTTGATTTCGTCCTTTTCAAAATCGTTGTCCAATCCAAGCGCAATGGTTATCAAATCGGAGTTTTCATGTGTAACCAAAGGCAAGCCATTACGAACAGCGTGTGTTTGTGCTGCACTCCAATCGCAACTCAAAAACAGTTCGTCCTCACCAACCGAAATAACCGATTTAGCATCGGGATAGGCATCAAAAAAAGCGGATACCATTTTTGCTAACTTATTTTCCATTTTTAAAATAAAAAATTAAATGGTTTAAAAAAAATTATGGGGCTTCCACAATGCTTACTGCTCGATTCGACTATTATAAACAGTCGTACCACCCGCGACGCTAAGTGCCGAAACCAATGTACCTTGATGTACGGCTTGGTCTTCATTGATAAATAACTTTATTGCGCCCTTCGCAAAGCGTACAAAATTAGGGTGCCACACGAGAGCATAGCCATTATCCGTTGTGGCAGCAACCGAATTTGGGTTTTTAGCAACCGTTGTTCCCGTTGCATAAGAACCCACATTAGAGCGACGGAAAATTTCTAAGCCGAAAATATCTTTGAAGGCACTATTATTCATAGCACGGATAGCGTCCTGTTGGTTGTTCGTCAAACTGGTATCCGACATCAAGTCATGGTAAAAGTCGGGCGACAGCAAAATACAACGACCTTCGAGTGGCACATTTAATTTATCCAACACCTTGTTGGTATTGATAAGGTCTTGACGAGTCAAGGCTTTACGTGTTCCCGTTGCTCCGACTGTAGATGCTACACGAGCTGCACCTGTCGTATTCACGATGTTTGCTGCCGTGTTCGCTGCCCAGTAGTAAGGCGCGTAATTAGATACTTTTTCTTCAATCGCGCCAACATAGCGATTGATAATGCTTTTGCGCTTATCGTAAGCCACACGCATTTTGTCCAATTCCTCGATGCGAGTCGCGCCAACCCGGAAGTCATCCATATCGTAGAAGAAAGGAATATCCGTAATGTCTGTCACTGCCAAAGGCGTAGAGTTGTTATTGACGGTGACGACTGGTATGGTAATTTCCTCTTGCAAATTCACGCGCTTATGAATGACTTTTGAATCGTCATTGATAGATCGACGTAAAAAACTATTGTCGGGAAAAAGTCGGGCAGCGATTTCCGTTGCCCAAATTTCGGTATATAATGCCATGATTAAAAAAATTTAAAGATTGTTTGAAAAAGATTTAAAACACTTTTTTTTGAAAAAACAAAGGGATTATGATTTTCAAAAATCTGCAACCAACTTGTTATACTTTGCCGTACCTGCTAGGATAACAAGACCGTTAGGGTCATTCTCTTTCCAGTCCAAATAAGACCACGCGTCGCGCTCGTCTTTGGGCGTTGGAGGGATTGTATTGGCGCGCAAGGCTGCTGTAATGGTACCTGCTGCTGCTGGCGTTGTAGAGGTGTTGGCAGGTGCAGGGGGTGCAGCCGTCAAGGTTTCAGACGTTTCAAAAATCGCACGAAGTGTTTGCGGATTTTGTGTGGCTAGGCTTCGATAACTCGCATGGTTGGCATCTGTGACCAACCCCTTACTTTTGCCAAGCGACAACACCGCTTCAGCGTTAGCCGCATTCAAGGCTTTTACAGCGTCCTCCATTTGTTGCTCCGTCGCGTCACTCGCCAAACCGAGTGCTATTGCAATTTTAGACATATTAAAAGGTGTTTTAATAAATGATAAACTGTATTGTTGTGTTAAAAACACATTATTTTCAAATCCAAGATTAACAACCGTTGCTTCCAGGGTTGGCAGGAATACCTACAAGGCTTGCCTCCATAAGGTCGCACTCGGTTACATGTTGCGTTGCCCAGCCAACGCTAATTTAGGGTCTTCCGAACTGCTAATAATTCTAAATCCTATACTACACGCCCTTAACGTACCTGCTTCGTATAAGGCTTTTGCTTCCTTACTTTGCTCCGTAACCTCATCGAAAAATGGAATAGCGGTTAGCTTACCGCCCTCTACTTTTATATCCTGCCACGTACCTATCCGGAATTTATCCGTGTCATGGTTATAGTACATGACAGGGTTTGCCAAAAAAAAAAGGAACCGAATACCCGATGTCAAGACCCGATAACCATAACGATTGACCCCCGATGTACTTAAAATCATACGTTTCATACGTGCATTTTGAAAATTCAGTTGCTCACTGAATTATGCCACAAACTTACAGGCGTTCAAATTTTTCTGCCAGTGAAAAAAATAAAATGGGGTTTTTTACCCCATTTTGGTTTTTTGAGTTTGCACCCACCCTCGCAATCCTGTACTTTTGTGGCATAAAAATAGTCGTTTTATGGAAAAAAAAGAAGCTGCAAAAATGCTTTACATGGAGGGGGTTACGAGTAAAGAAATTGCTACATTACTTGGCATTTCTGAAAATACCGTTAGTAAATGGGCTACATCGGAGGACTGGAAAGCAAAGCGTATCTCCAAAGACCTAAGAGACCACCGCAGGGAAGAAACAGTTTTAGAAATTATTGATTATCAACTTTCGGTCATCAAAAGCATGACTATTGAGTTCTCTGAATTGCAGGACGACGAAGGCAATACCCTACCGCCACGCCTTATTCCCGCCAACGTTGCCGACGGTTTGATTAAGTTCTACAACATGGTCAAGCGACAAGAAATGAAGTGGGCAGATATGGTAAAAGTGCTAAAAGAATACCCTATTACCTAGCACAAAATAATCCCGAACTAGCGAAGCAAAGCATTGATTATACCCAACAATTCTTGAACCTCAAACGCGAACAAACCTTATGACAACTGCCGATAAAAGGAGTACAAAGAATGGCTAGACCTATGCGATTCCATACGTCGCCAAACCATAAGCAAAATACCTGTTGAAACGGAAGCGCAAAAACAAAAGCGCATCGCGCATTTACACTCCGATTTTTTCGCTTTTGCTAGGTATTATTTTGCCCATTATATGCGCCAATCGGACGGCACACTAACCGACTTTGGTTGGTTTCACCGCAAGGCAGTAAAGACGATACAGCCCAACACGATTACGGTTTTTGAGTGGGCGAGGGAACACGCCAAGTCTGTTTTTGCCGATATTATGTTGCCGATGTTTGATTATGCACAGGGCAAAATGACAGGCATGGTCATAGCCTCTGCCAATGCAGACAAAGCCGAAACATTGCTAGGCGATATACAGGCAGAATTTGAAAATAACGAATTATGGTTGCACGATTACGGTAACTTAACCTTTCAGGAAACTGGACAAATGGACAATTTACAACCACGCAAGGCGTGGGTTTTTGGGCATTTGGTATTGGACAATCGCCACGTGGCATACGGGCGCAAGAAAAACGCCCCAATTATTGCGTCATTGACGATGCCGACACAAAGGAGCGCAACAAGAATGTAGTACGGGTACGCGAAGCCGTAAATTGGATTAAAGAGGACTTGTTCGGGGCAATCGGATTGACCAACGATTCAAAGTTTATCATTGCAGGTAATCGTACAGGTAAGCACTGCATTATTAGTTACATCGTAGGCGACGTAGAGCCTAGCGACCCCATTGACCCAAACATAAATCACATTAAGGTATATGCCTTAGAAAATCCCAAGACGCACAAAAAAGACGAAAACGGTACGCCTGCTTGGAAGGAACGTTACACGAAGCACCACTTTTTTGTGCGTCGAAAACTGGTTGGTACAAATGCTTTTTTGCGTGAGTATTTTCACCCACACATTGAAGAAGGAACAGTTTTAGAAACGAATGGATTCTATGGCGCAAACCGCTACCCTTGCATCAATACGCTCAGATAGTAGATTATGGTGACCCGTCTTTTAAAGACACCAAGGACAGCGATTATAAGGCGGTCGTATTAGTTGCCAAACGGCATGACGGCACAATAGATGTGCTTCGCGCATGGGTACATCAAGCCTCCGTTAGTGCAATGGTGCAAACATTTTATTATCATTTTTCGATATGCAAAGAGTTTGCTCGGTACTACATTGAAAGTAATTTTTTGCAAGCGATGTTCTTAGACGAGTTCAAACGACATGGCAACCAAGTAGGGTATCAACTCCCCATACGGGGCGATGCACGAAAAAAACCCGACAAATACACCCGCATCGAAAACCTAAGCCCCTTGTTTGAACGAGGGTATCTTTTTTTCAATGAGGAGGAGCGAAGCAATGCCGATATGCAACGCTTATCCTGCAACTGCTTTCGTTTCCGACTGGACACAACGACGCACCCGATGCCTTAGAAGGCGGTGTTAATTTTTTACAAAATGCTGCCCGTGTCGCTACTTTCGAGCGTCGCGCTGGCAAATTCAATATGCGTTCTACACGCGACTAATTTTCATTATGGACAATATACGGGTTATTAACGATTTTCCTACTTCGCGTTACTACCAAGAAACGCACCCAAAAAAACGCATCTGCCTACACCATACTTGCGGAGGGACTGCCAAAAAGTAGTATTGATTGGTGGCGACGGGAGCGCGACGACAAAGGCGACCGTAAAGATAGGGTGGCAACTGCCTGCCATCATTGACCGCGACGGCACGATATACAACGTGTTTAACGACAAGTGTTGGGCATTCCAATTTGGTTTAAAAACTATCCGCAACGTTGGGAGGTAGAGCAAGAAAGCATCGGTATTGAACTAGCCAACTGGGGCGAGTTGCACCGCGACAAAAACGGTGTTTTGAAAAATTTATGACGTAGCACATAAAGGCGCAGCAATCAAAAAAACCTGGCACGGAAAAACACATTGGCAACCCTACACCGAAGCACAATACACCGCATTAAACGAACTATTGCCCTACTTGGCAGAAAAGCACAATATCGTATTACGAGCTGCACCATCGCCCGAATATGACATTAATGTACTGGACGAATACACGCTATCGCACACTCCAAACGTCAATCCCGACAAAACGGATTATCCCCTGCATTTGATTGGTGGTTTTCTAATTTTTTTACACCTTATATAAGGCCCTTTTTTAAAAAACCAAGACCTTTTAACCCCAAATTTCAACGGGCCCCAAAACGGGGGGTGC
>JAHFWI010000276.1:0-11806 GCA_028554975.1 Himalopsyche kuldschensis | reverse complement strand
CCCCCAAAGGGAATAAAAATGTTTTAAATCTGTTGGGTTAAAAATCTACCCAGTTTTAAGTTTGGAATTTGCCGATGGCTTCAAAGGCGAACTCGATCTCAGCGCTATCATTGCAAAAGGCGAGATCTTTGCCCCATTGCAGGACAAAACCTTTTTCACAAAAGTGGTTTTAGATACTTATGGCTATTCATTTGACTGGCGTCTCGACGACAAAGGCAACGAAATCGATTTTTCTGCCGAAGGCGCGAGAATTGATATTGAAACCGCTGTCGCGCGAAAAATGGCTAACGACTACAATACCAAAATTCAAGCGGCGGAATAATCATGACCTATGACCTCATTGTAATTGGCACTGGCCCCGGCGGCTATGTCTGCGCTATTCGGGCAGCTCAGCTTGGGCTTAAAGTAGCTGTTGTTGAAAAGCGCAAAACCCATGGCGCGGCACATGTTTGAATGTGGGTTGCATTCCTTCAAAAGCGCTGCTGCATGCGTCCGAACTTTCTTTATCATGAGTCAAAGCACAGTTTGCCAAATGGGCATCATTGCAGAAACCAAAATAGACTTCTCAAAAATGTTGAGCTTCAAACAAGAAGACGGGTAACACCAAAGGCATTGATTTTCTACCAAGAAAAAACAAAGTGGCTGTATACCAAAAAGCAACAGCAAAAAATCTTAAGTGCCGGTAAAGTGTCGATTGGCGCAGAAACCCTCGAAACCAAATCAATTGTGATTGCCACTGGTTCAGACGTGGCCAAGCTTAAAGGCATTGACGTTGATGAAATTCAAATTGTGTCTTCCACAGGCGCATTAGGAGTTAAGCAAAATTCCCGCCCATCTTGCAATAATTGGCGCTGGCGTCATTGGGCTCGAACTAGGCTCCGTATACGCCCGCCTCGGCGCCAAGGTCACAGTCATCGAATACTTAGACCGGATTCTTTCCCTGGCATGGATTCTGACATCGCCAAAAAACTTCCAGCGTATTTTACAAAAGCAAGGCTTCACGTTCAAGCTTGGCAATAAAGTAACTGCCGCCGTCAAAACCAAATCCGGCGTTACACTCAGCATTGAACCAAGTGCTGGCGGTGCTGCCGAAGCTCTTGATGCGGATGTGGTTCTCGCACAGGTGGGCCGCACCCCCCATACACCGAAGGCTTAGGGCTAGATGAGGTAAAGTTGTTGTGCGCGACAAGGGCCGAAGTTGATCACCAATACGCCACCAATGTGCCGGGAATTTACGCCATTGGTGACGTGATCAAAGGACCAATGCTTGCTCATAAAGCCGAAGACGAAGGCATTGCTGTTGCAGAACTTCTTGTCGGCCAAGCGGGACACGTAAATTATGACGTGATCCCTGGCGTGGTCTATACCAGTCCAGAAGTGGCCGCTGTTGGCAAAACCGAAGAAGAGCTCATCGCTTCCGGCGTTAACTACAAATTGGGCAAAATTCTCTTTTTGGCTAATGGCAGGGCCAAAGCCAACCAAACTACCGATGGCTTTGTTAAGATATTGGCTGATGCCAAAACTGACCGGGTTTTGGGCTGCCATATTATTGGCTCAAGCTGGCGAATTGATCCATGAAGTTGCTGTTCTCATGGAATTTGGTGGCTCTGCAGAAGATTTGCCCGCACCTGCCACGCCCATCCAACCCTTTCTGAAGCGGTTAAGGAAGCGGCGATGGCCGTAGCGGGTCGCGCCATTCACGCTTAAGCAACCATATTCAATTTTATGCTTTTTTGAGCGATCATATTAGGAATTTCAAAAGCCTTGGGATGCTAGTCTAGGTTATTAGTAACTTAATAGGATTACTCTAAGTGGCCAGCATTCACGCACCCGACAAGCATGTAGATATTCTCGTTCTTGACGATGATATGGACTTGCTCACCAGCACAGCAGAACTTTTTGGCTGATTGTGGCTACCGCGTGAAAGGTTTGCTGACCCTGAAAGTGCCCTTGAATTTTCGATGGATCAAACCTTCTCGGTGGGCCTGTTTGATTATCGCTTAGGCAGTGTTAAAAAATGGCCTTGATGTTGTTGAAACGATGCAGGCTTTGGGCTCCAAAGCCGTATATGTCATGGTAACCGCCGAAGTTGAGCACTCAACCCGCAACCGCGCCATGAGCTTGAAACTTTTTGAATATATGCGAAAACCCGTTCAGCCCGATGAGATGCTTCTGACTGTTGAGCGCGCCCTCGAGCATGCCAAGGCAATGGCTGCTTAAAGACCTGTTGTCGGGCGGGGTTTACTGCCGTCAAAATATTTCTCATAGCGAAAGGGCGCAGGATCAACACAAGGTTTTGATCCCGCAACAATTTCGGCCATGAGCTGTCCAGCGCCCGGCCCCAAGCCAAAGCCATGCCCTGAAAATCCTGACGCTAAAAACAATCCGGGCTGGCGCGCAATTGCTGAAATTGCCGGGAACCGCATCAGGTGTCGCATCAATCATGCCGCCCCATTGTTCCGCAATTTGCGCTCGCTGGAAAGCCGGATAATGCGCCTTCAAACTGCTAAAACTATCATTAATGACGCTTTGAATTGGCGCAGGATCAAGAACCCGAACTTTCTCAAAAGGGCTTTTATGATCAAGCGCCCAGTGTCGTGGCAGATTTGCCTCATCCATAAATCTCTGGCCTAAGCGCAGCTTCAATTCTTTTCAAACATGAGGGCGGGGCAAAATCAAAAAACTGCCGGAAACTGTCCCGGCACAATATCCGCAACCGAATATACGTTATGAGCGACCGTGCACCGCCATCCAAGCGCTTGCGGATCGCAAATTGCGCACCCGAGAATGTGCGCTCATGACCTAAATCAACCGCCGTTGTGCGCATGACCGAATTCACCACACCAAGCTGAGGAAACGGAATACCAAAATTATGCAAAAACCGTCGTGACCAATAGCCCCCCGCCACCACAACATTATCGCAAGCGATAGTACCGCGCTCGGTTATCACATGCGAAATGCGTCCCGCAGTCGTTTCAAGCCCGCGTGCTGCAATCCCAGTAAAGACTTTCCCACCTTTGCGTTGAACAGCTTTTGCCATCGCTAATGTCGCCAAAAACGGTTCAGCCCGGCCATCATCTTCGGTAAACATTGCTCCTGCCCAGCTTGATGCACTACCCGGTGCCAGTCTATCCGCTTCAGCTGCCGTTACCATCCGCGTGCTGAGAGCACAAGCTTTCGCATTTTCGTTGAACCATTTTTCTTTGCCAGCAAGCTCATCGGCGGTTTCGCTCAAATAGACAATGCCACATTGCCTAAATCCGGTTTCTTCTCCAACGCGCGCATTCATTCCGCGCCACTTCTCGAGCGATACTTTAATCAACGGAATCCGCGAGGATCGCGCTCCATTTGTCGACACCAACCCCAATTGCGGCTTGATTGCTCGCCCGATACCTTTCAAAGCACAACATCAACACCACGCTCGGCAAGTTCGGAGCGAGCGACACACCAATGATCCCACCACCAATAACAACAACAGCAGCACGTTGCGGCAAAACTTGATCAGGTTGAATGTGGGAAATAATTGGCAAGAAAAATTCTCCGGAAAACTTTAAGCGTGGGCTTTCCGATATTGCTGCAAAATATGTGCGCGGTCTACTTCTGTATAAATCTGTGTTGAAGATAGACTTGCATGTCCCAGCAAATCTTGAATGACACGAAGGTCAGCACCCGCTCCTAAAAGATGCGTCGCGAAGGAATGTCGAAGTGCATGCGGTGTTGCGGTATCAGCCAAACCAAATGCGCCCCGCATCCGCTCCATCAACAATTGAATATTACGCGCATTCAATGGCCCGCCCTTGACCCCACGAAACAAAGGTTGGTTCGAAGCAAGCACAAGAGGACAGGCCGATACATAGTCCGCGAGCGCTGCCTTGGCTTGCGGGATCAGCGGCACAATACGCGTTTTGCCGCCCTTACCAATAATCACTAAGGGATCCGCTTTGGACTGCGCAAGCGTTAAGCCAACCGCTTCGGAGACCCGCAAGCCACAGGCATAAAGCAAGGTGAGCACAGCCTTATCGCGAATGCCGACCCATGCCGGCGCATTGGGATCAACCAGTCCTTCGCCAATCGTCATCTGCCGTGCCGCCGCAATGCCAATAGGCTTTGGTACGCCATGTGAAATCTTTGGCGCACGAATAGTCGATAAAGCAGCGTTCTTGAACAAGCCATTGCGTTCGGCGTGCTGAAAGAATGATCGTATAGCTGAAAGTTGCCGCGCTAAACTGCGGCTTTCCACACCGGTTTTGCGCCGTGCTGCCAGAAAGCTTCGAAAGTCGATCGCAGCCAATTGGGAAAGATCTGAAATCGCAGCGGGTGCACTTAAATGCTGTTGCAAGAATTGGCCAAATTGGTCCAAATCGCGCGCATAGGCTTCGAGCGTTTTAGCTGCCAAACGGCGCTCCGATTTCAAAGCCTGCAGCCATTGCACGGCAACGCGCCCCGCATCTTCTGCCAATCCAAATTGTAAAACCTCAACCATATGAACAAGTTTAGGCCGATAATGATTGAGAAGTTCTGACCAGAAACTAAATCTTCTGTCCGGTCTTTTTCCAATCGGCCAAAAATATTTCCATGCCTTTATCGGTGAGCGGATGCTTAACCAGCGCCTTCAATACGGAAGGTGGCGCCGTAATCACATCCGCACCAATCATTGCAACTTGTTTGACGTGCAATGGCGTGCGGATCGATGCGGCTAGAATTTCGGTATCAAAAACCATAGTTATCGTAGATCAACCGAATTTCTTCGATCAGTCCAATACCATCCATATGGATGTCATCTAGCCTGCCAATAAATGGGGAAACAAAAGTGGCTCCAGCCTTCGCTGTAAGCAAGGCTTGGTTCGCACTAAAACATAAGGTTACATTGAGCATGGCCCCTTCGCCAGTTAGAATCCGGCAAGCTTTCAGGCCGTCTAATGTGAGGGGAACTTTCACGGCCACATTGGGTGCGATTTTCCGAAGTTCATGGCCCTCGACAATCATACCGCCGGCATCGAGAGCGGTGACTTCGGCACTTACGGGTCCTGAAACCAGCCCACAAATCTCGGCGATGACTTCCTTAAAATCCCGGCCAGATTTCGCAATGATAGAAGGGTTGGTGGTCACCCCATCAACCAAACCAAAGTCAATGAGTTCTTTTATTTCGGCAATATCAGCAGTGTCGGCAAAAAATTTCATAGGTCCAATCCAATCTCGGTTTTGAGGATGTCTATCATATCGTCATAACGGTTGTGATAAATACTGGCTCCAAATTGGCGAACCGGACGTAACAATCGCAAACTATTGCTAATGAACACACCTTCTGCATTTGCCAATTCCGACAACGAAATCTGGCCTTCTATAATGCCAAACCCAAGACGGGGCGCAAGATCAAGGATCACCCGCCGCGTGATGCCGGGTAAAATTGCCTGATCTAGACTAGGCGTCAGCAAGCGCTTGCCTTTGACCACAAACACATTGCCAATACTGGCACAAGAAATTGCACCGTGTTCATTCAACATTAAAGCTTCATCAAACCCAGCCGTTTTTGCTGCCCGCGCCGCCATCACATTATCAAAATAGGATAGTGTTTTAAGCCGTGTTGCTGGGGATTTGGAATGCCGAACAATATCAACAAGTCCAACCGTGCACGGCGCAAACATCAGTGCAGGATCAAAATCTGAGAGACTGATAATCATGCTTGGCTTGTCACCGCCAAGCACTAACCCGCGTCCACCAGCACCACGCGTAAGAGTAATCCGCAAAGCACCATAAGTGCTCTGCCTCCGACTTAAAACCGCGTCCAAACCTGTGTGCAGAAAGTTTAGGTCAAAATCGATTCCTATTTCTGCAGCAGAGCGTTCCAAGCGCTGCAGATGAGCGGTCAACCACAGCGCCTCACCTTTAACCACCGCAATGGTTTCAAACAAACCATCGCCCAAAAGTAAGCCCCGCTCGGTAGGATTTATTGCCAATGGCCCTTCAATAAACGCGCCTTGAAACCAAACGATACTCATTCCATGAACTCTAAAAGTTTCTGATCATGTCATGCCCGTGTTCAGTTAGGATCGATTCAGGATGAAATTGCACACCCGCTGTGGCGTGGGTGCGGTGCTGAAGTCCCATAATTTCTCTTTCGAAACTACGCGCGGTTATTGCCAATTGCGGGTTATCTTGTGTTTCAACAATCAGCGAATGATAGCGCCCAGCAAGCAATCGATTAGGCAGACCTTTAAAAACACTAGTGCCATCGTGAATGATTTCAGACGCTTCGCCATGCAGCGGCATTTGCGCGCGCAAAACTTTACCGCCGAAAACTTCACCAATACATTGATGGCCCAAACAAATACCAAAGATCGGCAAGCGTCCAGAGTGCTTTGCAATTAACTCAAGTGACGCTCCCGCTTGCGTCGGAGTGCAGGGCCCCGGTGAAATGACGATTGCCTTTGCCCGGTCAACGTCCACAGATTTTACCTGATCATTACGGACCACTTTAACAACCTGATTCAATTCCTGAAAATAGCGCGCCACGTTGTAAACAAAGCTATCATAATTATCGACGATCAGGATCATGGGCGAAAGCTTTCCATGATACGGGAAACCTTCACCAGTGTTTCATCATATTCAGGTCCGGGTTCAGACCGCGCTGTAATCCCACCGCCACCTTGAAATTTGGCAACGCCGCCGGAAAACATCACCGTGCGAATGGCGATGTTCAAATCCACTCGGCCATTAAACCAAAATACCCGATTGAACCACAATAAATTCCACGCGCTTGTTGTTCAATTTCTGCAATGATTTCATCGCGCGAATTTTAGGTGCACCCGTAATCGAGCCCCCCGGAAATGCCGCTGCGATCACATCCCCGATGGATTGTTCTGGCCGCATTTCGCCCACCACAACTGAGGTCAGATGGTGCACGGAAGCATAAGATTCGAGTCCACAGAGAAGCGGAACCTTGACTGACCCCCCAATTTACAAACCTTGCTCAAATCATTGCGCAGGAGGTCGACAATCATCACATTTTCAGCGCGATCTTTGCGGCTGGAGAGAAGATCAGCCACCAGTGCTGCGTGTCCAGCGCTGGATCAGCAACACGCTTCGCGTTCCCTTGATTGGCCGCGCTTCGATATGACCATCCGCGATGCTCAGTAACCGCTCTGGCGAGCTCGACGTAATTTTCACATCGCCATAATTGAGATAAGCCGAAAATGGTGCTGGGTTTTTGGCGCGCAATCTTTGGTAATATGCCAAGGTGTCAAAACCTGCATCAATTGGAGCTGAGAAACACTGCGAAATATTGGCCTGAAAAATATCACCTGCTAAAAATGTAATCGACAGTTTTTTGCACAGCGGTTTCATACGTTTCCCGTGTGAAATTGGAAGTCCATCCTGAAAGCTCAGCCCGGCCCAAAGCACGAGCAGGTTGCTTTAGCAACACTTCCAGTTCATCAGCGCCAGTTTCGCCGATGGTCGAAATAATCCAAGCCCGTTCTTGCAAGTGATCAAAAGCCAAAACCACATCATAGACATGAAGGGAAAGATCAGGCGCTGGGTTTGGGAAGTCTGGAACATCAACCCCTGAATCAAGGACGCGCCCATAGTCATAGCCAATACAGCCTGCAACCCCACCTTGGAACGGTGGCAAATCTTCGACATGGCTGAATGAGCGCGCCTTAAGCACTTCATCTAAAATCTGAAGCGCCGACTCTTTTACCTGAACCCCATTGGAAAAGGTTTTCCCACCTTTCGATCTGATGGTTGTTGAAGGATTACAGGCGATAAAAGAATAAGATCCCTGTTGCTCTGCCCGCTGGCCGCTTTCCAAAACGGTGAGTGCTCTCTGGCCATCAAGCCGTAAAGCGAGCTTTGTCGGCTCGCGGTAAATGATCTCTCTCACATAGGGTTTGGTCATGGCGAAACTCTACAGCCATTTGCCATAAACACGAAAGACCTTCCCAAAAGAATTGCAGCCCTTATCTCTGGCACTATGTCGCAACCCTTCACCACCATAGCCGAAGTGCTTTTTGCCCTTGGGCTCAATATTGCTTATTCATATCGATTGCCAGAAGGCGTTCGTGTTGAGCCGGGAAATTATGTGTTGGTTCCGCTTGGCACCAAAACGCGCATTGGTGTGGTTTGGGCTATGTCCGAAAAACCAGATGACAATCCAAAAATTCGCAATATTTTGGAAGTCTTTGATTTTCCACCGTTAGGTGCGACCAATCGAAAGTTCTTAGATTGGCTGGCAAGCTATTATCTTGAACCAAGAGGCAATGTCTTGCGCATGGCTTTGCGCTGTCCCGGATTATTTGCACCGCGCAAAGAACAAATCGCTTATTTGACCTCAGGAATGAGCCCTGCAAAAATGACCGCCCAACGCCTACGCGTTATGGACATTGCATCAGAAGGCTTTGCTTTGCGGGCGGGGGAATTGGCAGAAGCTGCAGGTGTGGGCGCGTCAGTTGTTAAAGCTCTGGTTAAAGACGGCGCATTGACCGCGCACGCCCCGCCACCGTTCAAACTATTTGCAGCACCTATACTTGATAGTCATCAGCCCATCCTGTCATCAGATCAAGAGGCAGCGGCGCAATCTTTGCGCAATGCTGTGAACGCACAAACCCATAGCGTAATCCTTCTTGATGGTGTGACCGGCTCTGGCAAAACTGAGGTTTATTTCGAAGCCATGGCGGCAGCTCTGGCACAAGGCAAACAAGTTCTTTTGCTGCTCCCTGAAATTGCTTTGACAACCAGTTTCTTCGCCCGCGTCGAGGCCCGCTTTGGCGCGGAGCCTGCGCATTGGCATTCCGAAATGAAACCGCGCGAACGCGAACGCGTATGGAACCTTGTGGCCACGGGTCAAAATTGCCAAATTATTCTCGGTGCGCGCTCCAGCTTGTTTTTACCATGGGCTAATCTTGGCCTGATCATCGTCGATGAAGAGCATGAAAATGCTTTACAAACAAGAGGACGAATTACCACGCCCGCGATATGGCCGTGCTTTATGGCAGTATTGGTAAGTTTCCAGTAATCCTCGCTTCTGCCACACCGAGTCTTGAAAACCCTCGTGAATGCCGATCGCGGCCGCTATCAAACCGTGCGCCTCATGGATCGCCATGGTCGCGCTGAATTGCCCGAAATTTCATTAATAGACATGAAGCAAAATCAAACCCAATCCGGCCAATGGTTATCCCTCCCCTTGCAACAAGCAGTGCATGATACTTTGGCGGCGGGCGATCAGGCTTTGCTCTTTCTCAATCGTCGAGGCTATGCGCCGCTCACTTTATGTCAGGGCTGCGGACATCGCTTAGACTGCCCAAATTGCGCGGCCTCTGGTCGAGCATCGCTTTCGCAAACAAATGCAATGCCATCACTGCGGCTATTTGGAGCCAACGCCAAGCGCTTGCCCATCTTGCCATGTCGAGGGAAAGCTTGTGCCCTGTGGGCCCGGCATTGAGCGTCTGACGGAGGAGGCAAGTTTGCTATTCCCCGAAGCCAAGTTGGCCGTGCTCTCTAGCGATATGTCGCGTGGGGTAAACCTTCGTGATACATTGCAGCAGGTTGCGCGCGGCGAACATAATCTCATTATTGGAACCCAGCTTGTTGCGAAAGGTCATCATTTCCCACATCTCACGTTAGTGGGTGTGGTGGACGCAGATCTCGCCCTTGAAACGTCCGATCCCAGAGGCGGTGAACGCACCTGGGCGCTAATGGCGCAAGTGGCAGGTAGAGCAGGCCGTGGCGAAAAACCGGGCCGCGCTTTGATCCAAACGCATTTGCCAAATCATCCCTTGATGCAAGCGCTCGTGCGCGGCCAACGCGATGACTATCTCAATCAAGAAAAAATCATTCGTGAAAACGCAGGCTTGCCACCTTATGGCCGACTGGCGAGCATAATTATTTCGGGTTTCGATGCGAGCGAGACCGAGCGTTTCGTGCGCGAAGTAGCCCGCGCCAAACCTTTCGTCGAAGGTGTTGTAATTCTAGGCCAGCCCCCGCACCCATACATCTTGTGCGCGGTCGCCACCGGTGGCGTTTTTTAATCAAAGCCACGCGCGATACCAATATGCAAAGTCTCATTCAGCAATGGGTGGGTCATCTAAAAGTTAAAGGCTCAACGCATCTTGCCATTGATATTGACCCCTATAGTTTCCTCTGAGCAAACCACTGTTTTTTGGTGAGCGCCATCAAGATGCCCGGCACCATTTTCCCTTGCGCCACCGAAAACCCTGCGCAAGTTCCTGTTTCAACAAAACCAAGACGTGTCAAAACCCGCCCCGAAGCTGGATTATCGCAATCATAATCAGCACCTAGCCTGGAAAACTTGAGTTCTTTGAAAGCATGTTCAACCATATGCGCAGCAGCCTCAGTTGCATAACCCCGGCCCCAATACGGCTCAGCAATCCAATATCCCAATTCGCAGTCATCAGCGCTAGGTCCGATATGCAAGCGAACACTGCCGATAAGCCCATGGGGATTAGTTTTGAGCGCAATGAGTTTTTTCACTGAGGCCGAAGTTTTCGCCTTTTGCCGTGCAATAAAATCTATTGCATGCGACCGCAAATAAGGATGCGGAATACTGCTCGTGCTACGGCTAACATTGAAATTGGCCAAAGCCGCAACCAGCCCATCGCCATCTTCATCGCGCAAGTCACGCAAAATCAACCGAGCCGTTTCCATAACATCATTCTCCAGCCCAATAAAAAACGGGGACACTAATCTGGCATCCCCGTTCAAACTTGTAAATCCGACGCTTGTTTATTCAGCAGCCAGCAATGGCAATACAGAAACATACTGCTTACTCTCGCGCGACATGCGGAAATTTACGGTGCCGGGGATAATCGCAAAATCGTGTGATCCTTGCCAATGCCAACGCCGGTGCCGGATGATATTGTGCCACGTTGGCGGATGATGATGTTGCCAGGGATGACGTTTTCGCCACCGAAGCATTTTACACCAAGACGCTTACCGCTGTATCGCGGCCGTTGCGGGATGAGCTGCCTGCTTTTTTTATGTGCCATATTATGTTCTCCTCAAAATGTCTTAAGAACGGGCTTTATCAGTTTTAGCACGCGGTGGTTTGCCTGCCATTAATTCTTTTGCTTGCTCGATCCATTCTTCGCGGGCAACCCTGCCCTTTTGTTTGATCTCGCCTTCAATGCGCTCAACTTCAGCTTCTGACCAGGAGGCCACTTGCGCAAATGTTGTAATGCCCATTTCGGTAAGGGCTGCATAGATCTTTGGACCAATGCCGCCAATCAGCGAAATATCATCGGCAACAGAACCCGAAGCGGCAAGCGCTGCGGGAGCTGCACTTGGCTTTTCAGCCTTTGGTGCTTTGGCTTTTGCAGCAGGCTTTGCGCCACCAAGCAAAAAATATCAGTGATTGTTACAGACGTCAAAAAGCTGACGATGACCGTTCCTGCGGCGATAATGCTTGCGGCGGCGCTTCTTGAAAATGATGACAGTGGCCGATTTTTCCTGCGCGGAAATTTCACCAATAACGGTGGCTCCTGAAACCAGCGGCGCACCAATATCGATCTTCTCGCCATCAGCAACCAACAACACATGGTCAAAAATAACCTGATCGCCAGCTACACCTTCGAGCTTTTTAATCAGAATTTTTTCATTGGCGGCAACACGATTTGCTTTTCCGATCCCGGGGAAAAATTTTGGGTCTTCCTTCTTCTTTCCCGCGCCCCCTTTGGCCGCTAAACTCATGGCAACGGGCTTTTAAGTACCTGATGTTACAGGATATTTGGGGGTTCCGGGGGCAGGGCCCCTCCAAAAGGTTTGCCCCAAGATTGAGGGGTGATTAAGTGAC
>JAHFWI010000275.1:0-11230 GCA_028554975.1 Himalopsyche kuldschensis | reverse complement strand
AAATATACGTGATGATGATTTGTCATTACACTTACATATTTTATATTCATTATTATATTTAAAAATAAATAAAAAGCTTACGAGCTTAATTCTCACACAAGTAGTACAGTGAGTGAGCATTAGTAGTGGTACATGGCACGCGAATAATAATAATAAACTTGCACCGTCATAAATAATATCAGAGTAATATGTAATAATAATAAACAAGCGAACGGCAACGATAATAAAATATCGGGTCAAATTTGTTTCTACAATGCCGCCCCGGCCGTCGCACACGTGCGGCGGATGGAACTAAGTCAATAAAACAATAAAAAAAAATGGTCAAGCCCCATAATCATAACGCGACTGTGCAAAAGTCAGTCGTCGTGATTTTTTTTTATTACTTTCTTTGCCTGCCTGCCTTAGGGAGGGTCGTTCGGTCATCCTAATTCATGCGTTTCATCTTCATTGACTAAATGTGTTATACCTACCAGTGTTGTGTTGTGCGCATTACTGCATTATCAATGTGGGTACAGTGTTTTATTTAATTCATAATGTTTGCGTGTGTGTGTGTTGTAGCGGCCGATTGTTAAAATGTGGGGTGAGTAAAAATATATAAATTGTATTATTTAAGTTTTTCTTTCGTCATAAATTATGATCACGATTGCGAAAACCCCAAAGTGAAGGAACATGGTGGCCCTGAAAAGGGCCGTTTTGATGGGTAATATTAACTATGTCACTGTTGATGGTTTTTTTTTTTTGATTTTCCGTTAAGTAATGTTGTTGTAATTAGCATTATTAACATAGCGTTCGTCGATGAGGTGGTGAAGATTCGAAGCAAGACGGGGCAGCATTAAAATAATGTATGCATGTGTGCGCGCGCTGCTTAACCTCCGAAACCGTAGAGGGTGCGTCCTTGCCTCTTCAGGGCGTAGACGACGTCCATGGCGGTGACGGTCTTCCTCTTGGCGTGCTCGGTGTATGTGACAGCGTCCCTGATGACGTTTTCAAGGAACACCTTCAGCACTCCTCTGGTCTCTTCGTAGATCAAGCCGGATATGCGCTTGACTCCTCCGCGGCGAGCCAGACGGCGGATGGCAGGCTTCGTGATACCCTGGATGTTATCGCGAAGAACTTTCCTGTGACGCTTGGCGCCTCCTTTTCCCAATCCCTTTCCTCCTTTACCGCGACCGGTCATCTTGGCGCTTTCGTCTTTCGGTAGTCAAATAGAAAATGTATCGCAAACTGGATGCGACGGATACGTTCGATTCCGCGACTGGTCGGACAATGTTCGTGCTGCGTTTTCGGCGCCATTATTTATGCGTTTGCGTCCTCACATCGGGCTCTCTCGATTCGCCGGCACCCCTCTCCGCCATCGGGGCGTCGTCCAATCGGATCGGAGCGCTCGAACGGACTATACTGCATAAATAGAGGGCCAAAACGAGCGCCGTCCGCCAACGCCCCCCACTTCTCATCTGACTCTTGTGCAACTCGCATCTCACTGGAGCCGATCAAGAATCCAAACCACCATTGAATCTCTCGCCGGTTAAGCGATTTGTTCTCAATTCGCTATAACCACCGACTTCATCATCATCATCATCATCCCCGGAAGAAAATTCGCCTAGAAACCGCGGTTATCTATTTGATTGCAAATATCATTCGCTCTCAAAGATTTACCCGCGTCGAAGCCGAACGGATTTCCGAAGACCGCGCCCCGCCATCGCTCCAGCCAATCCGGGCGCACCCAGGCAGTCAAAAATTCTGACAGCCAATCAGGACACCGCGCACACCTCACTGAGAGCCAATCAGGACGCCGCAAAAGCCAGCATCGCAGCCACTCACATCTCACCTCAGCCGACCGGAGATTGCATCGGAATTTTTTAGTTTCAACTAAAATTATTCCACAATCATTATCCAGAGATCGCAACGAGATAAAAACAGCAGCTTCGAAGCCCGCCTACGCAGACGCCTGCCACGCTCAAACACATCACCCGCTCAGTCGCTCTTTCAGACCTGCGCTCTAATTTCCTCGACAACTCACCCTGACAGAATCTCGACTTGCTATACGATAACTGTTGTTTAATCGGACACCAGTTTCCCGTTTATCAAGTCGTCGATTCGCGAAGGGGCGCTTTGCCGATATTACGAGTGCAGCCCGAGAAGGAGCGCAGCGTGAGATGGAGATGCCGGAGCCCACAATCGAGATGCTGGAGGCTGCCGATACGTTGCGAAAGCGACTGACGGCCGACTCCGGCAAATCGTTATCATCGCGCGATGTCTTCGCGCATGTGTGGGCCTTGATGCTAATTATTCTTCCTATCACCAACAGGGCCTCGCCGACACCATCAGCCTCTTCAAACCGCTGCGAAAGACAGAAAAGGAGAGATGAAAAGCGGCAAAAGAAGGAAGCTGCAAAATACTTAGCAGTCGTCGCGGAATCTCTCGCCCGCAACCCGCTGCCCTGCGACGACCTACCGGACATCCCAGAAGACATCCCCACATCATCCGAAGATGAAGATGACGTCTCATCGGCATCTCCCTCGGAGGATGAAGACGCTGCCAGCTCGACATCATCCCTACGCAGATGGGTGACCTTCGGTGACCTCGGGCTAGATAACATCAGCGAAGCAGAGGACGACTCACCCGACTTCCTGGCAACACCAGCTGCGAGTAATATCGTCGGAGAGGACCTCCCGGGGGACTTCACCCCCGTTGTGAACAAAAAGAAATGGAAAAACACATCACCGCTCACTACCGATGCCTCTCCCAAACCAGCATCGAAGAAAGATGAGCCGATCCCACCGATTATCGTGCATAAAAAAACAGGCTTCACGACTCTTATGAAAGACCTGCTAATCGCTGGGATTCAACACACCGGCGTAACAGAAATTTCAGAGGGCTTCCGGATTGAGATGCCCTCTATCGATAACTACCGACAAGCGGCCTCCTTCCTTGACAACAAGAAAATTTCATACCACTCGTACGAGCGACAGGAGGAGAAGCCCCTTAAACTCGTCATCAAGAGACTGCCGACCATCCTCTCGAAAAAGGAAGTGACCGAAGATCTGAAGAATCTCGGATTCCCAGTAACAAAGGTCCAGAGGATGCATAGGGACAACAAGCCTCTGCCTATGATGCTGATCGACCTCGAACGCACGTCAAAAGCGAAAGAAATTTTCAATTTGAAAAAGCTTTGCTACTTTGACATCGAGGTCGAAAATTTACGCAGATTGCCGAACAGCGGACAGTGCCACAATTGCATGAGACACGGCCACTCAAGCACGCACTGCCACGCCCCTCCTCGATGTCTCAAGTGCGCAAAGGAACATTCGACGGAAAAGTGCAAAAAGCCGCGCACGACCCCTGCAACTTGCGCAAACTGCGGCGGCCCGCACCCCGCGAACTACTCCGGATGCCCGGCGCGCCCCGGCGCGAAAAAGCGCGCAGCCGCAGAAAGGACTAACAAGACAGAACATACAAAGCCGCCCCCAAGACGCCCCTCCGCCCCCAATCGTCAACAGAGGAGGAAGACGGAATCGGAAACAGAACCGAAACCGAAACGGCGCAACGAAGAGCGCCGCAACGACCCCCAGAGACGCCCGCAACAACCCAGGAACGACGCCCAGCGACGCCCACAGGACTCCAGACGCCCGCAGAACCCCAGACGCCCACGCCGCCAACAGGACGACGACGACTACTACACCAAGCAGGTGAGTAACTCCCAACACCACCCCCAACGACAACAACGACCATATACCGATAATACTCAGACATATAATAACCAAAACCAAAACCGCAATAACAACTACGACATGAACTTCGTTAGCACCATTGCAAGAGAAGTGGCGGCACTTCTAAACCAAAATAATAGTTTCTATAATGGCTAGGAAAATCAAACCTACGTCACTACAGACAGTTTTCTGGAATGCAAACTGTCAACTCCGCTCTGACAAAGCGGAGATAGAATCATTCTTACGAGCCCGCGACGTTGACATTTTTCTCGTCAGTGAAACGGGACTCAAACCATGCCACCATTTTCATTTTCCTAACTATACCACTTACCGAACGGATAGACTCGCGAGACGAGGCGGCGGCACCGCCATCTTTGTAAAATCGTGTATCGAACATTGCGCAGCATTACCGGTACGAAACGCAATGTCGGAAATAGAATTTACAGCAACGATAGTTTCCACTAAGAACACCGGTCTTATTAGATTCGTATCGATTTACGCACCGCATAGGGTTAAAATCACACCAACAGACTTAAACAACCTGTTGGACCCCGACTTCCCAGCGACTGTTATCGCAGGGGACTTTAACGCGAAACATTCCCACTGGCATAGCCGACGCACGAATGAAAGAGGCCGCACTGTAGACGACTTCGTAGTTAGACAGCAGGCGCTCATAGCGGCACCTTTCGAGCCAACCATTTACCACACTCCTACGAATACGTCTGACGTCATCGATTTCGCGATTCTGATCGACATCGAACACACGCCTAAAATCAAAGTCATACACGAACTCAATTCGGACCACCGACCGGTCCTCCTATTTTTAGGAGACCCGACCGACCCACTATCAATCGTTCAATCAAATTCCAAATTCCGGACGTCCTGGACAGACTACGGAACTCATCTCTCGGAAAATCTAACGCCAATATCTAATCTCGCGAACACGTCAGACATAGAAATCGCAGTTAATAATCTAACCGAAGCTATAACCGCCGCGAGAGTGTCCGCTTCGACACCGATAACACTAAACAACGGCCATCGGCCAGATATCCCCTTCAGAATTAAAAACCTGATGACGCAGAGAAACCGCGCTAAACGAGCGTGGCAACGCCACTGGAATCCGACTGCGAGAGCGGAATATTTCCGCCTAACGGCAATAGTTAAACGCGACTTAAAGGCACACAAAGAGGAATCTTTCAATAGTTATATTTGCGAATTGGAAAAAGGAGGAAAACCTTACTGGACTCTTAGTAAGATTCTAAGAACGCAGAAAAATCCAATTACGCCGATTACCGGCCCTAACGGCCCGGTATACACAGTAGATGAGAAATGCGAAACGTTCGCGGACTCTATAGAAAATCAATTCTCGCCTAATACGATAGACTCAAACGACCACGCGCTGTGCGATCGCGTAAATCGCATAGCCGGTGAATACGCGAGTATCGTAAACGAATTTCCACTTCGCATAAGTTTAAATACACCTATTGAACCTGCAACCACAGGCGAAATAGAGACTCGTATTAAATTCTTAGCCAATCGCAAAGCCTCGGGCTTTGACGAAATTAATCATAAAGCGCTCAAATACCTCCCTGAAAACGGAGTATTAGCGCTAACAAACATTTTCAATGCTTGCCTGGAAATGCAATACTTCCCAAGCAGCTGGAAAATGGCGGACGTGATTCTGATCCCAAAACCGGGTAAAGATCACAAACTACCTGAGAACCACAGGCCTATCAGTTTGCTCCCGTCTATGAGCAAACTACTAGAAAGGGTTATTAAATCTCGGCTGGATGAATTCGTTCGCGAGAAAAATCTCATACCGGACGAGCAATGCGGATTCCGCGAAAAGCACTCCACTAACCACCAACTTCTAAGAGTGGCAGATTTTATCACGCACGGCTTCAACCGACATCAATTTACCACGGGCCTGTTCCTAGACATATCCAAAGCTTTCGACAAAGTTTGGATAGAAGGACTAATAGTTAAACTCAACGAGGCCGGCCTCCCCCCCCCGATGTTGAAACTACTAAACTCGTTTCTAACTGACCGGAAATTCCGCGTAAAACTACACGGAACAAAATCGACTAGTCGCACCCCAACAGCAGGAGTCCCGCAGGGGGCAGTCCTATCTCCGCTGTTGTACAACCTCTACACACACGACATTCCGATTCCGCCGACCGACCCAGCCTCCCCGGTCTTGCTAGCTCTCTATGCAGATGACACAGCCGTCCTTGCGCAATCAATGAACAGGAACAGAGCCACCTACCTTACGCAACAGGCGGGAATAAACATTGCTACCTGGTGTAAGAACTGGCGTATCAAATTAAACGCGGAAAAAAGCGCGGCGATCACTTTTTACCGCCGCAGAAACAGGCACAATAGAGAAAGCGTAATACCTATCTCTATGGATAACACTCCAATCCCCTGGTCTGACTCGGTCAAATATCTAGGCCTAACCCTCGATAAAAAGTTTAACTTCAACGAGCATATTGAGATTAAACTCCGTCAAGCCTCCCAAGTCACAGGCAGGCTCGGGCCTATGATTGGGAGGAGGAGCAAGCTGCCTGCAAAAAGCAAACTGCTCCTATTCACTGCGATAACCCGTCCGATAATGACGTACGGATGCCAAATCTGGGGGCACGCAAACAAAAAGCACGTAAAAAGGCTTGAAGTAGTACAAACCAAAACATTACGCAGTATCGTCAACGCGCCGTGGTACGTGCGCAACACCACGATCGAACGCGGCCTTAAGATAGACTCGTTGCGCAAACACGTCCGTAAACTCATCGCTTCTTTCTTTGACGATATTGATAATCACCCGAACCTATCTATCAAAGCCCTCCAAGGCGTACTCAAAACAGTCAGTCCCCGTACGCTGTGTACAATACGACAATTAATTCTATCTACGTTCTCGCCGATAAATAAATACCGAGATGCCGCCCAAGACTAGCGGAAAGGCCGCCAAAAAATCCGGCAAAGCCCAGAAGAACATCTCCAAGGGAGACAAGAAGAAGACAAAGAGGAGGAGGAAGGAGAGTTACGCAATCTACATCTACAAAGTGCTGAAGCAGGTGCACCCCGACACCGGAATCTCCAGTAAGGCCATGAGCATCATGAACAGCTTCGTCAACGACATCTTCGAGAGGATCGCCGCCGAAGCCTCCCGCCTGGCCCACTACAACAAGCGCTCCACCATCACGAGCAGGGAGATCCAGACCGCCGTCAGGCTCCTCCTGCCCGGAGAGCTCGCCAAGCACGCCGTCAGCGAAGGCACGAAGGCCGTCACCAAATACACCAGCTCCAAGTAAAGAAGAGTAAAAGAATACCACTAACAAACAACAACACACCAACTGTTGCAACGTAATCCGTAAGATGCGAGATGCTTTTATTTGCGCGCGCAATGACTTCAAAATCAAACAAAGGCCCTTTTCAGGGCCGCCAATATTTTCAAATCGAAACGATCACACGCAATCGATCGCCTCTCGCTGTTCCCTCACTTACAGAGAAAGAAAATAAAATACAAATTATATATTGTTATAACTCACCCGAAGTTAGATGATCCACCGCTACCGTATGAACGCACACGCAACATTATGCATTTAATAATGCGCACAAACTTCACAGCACGACACTGTGTGCATTAAATGAAATTAATCAAGTAATATACACACACACACACACACACACACACACACAAAACACAACACAACGCTGTGTGTATTAAATAAAATTAATTAAGTAATACACTGCACACAACACTGTATGGCGGGTATGACACGTTCGAAACGATGAATTAGGACGATCGATATTCCCACACGATAACGTCGAACCGAACAGACTGACTGTCGCTGAGACGGTCACGCAAAACAAAGCAGAAAACAATTACATTCGCACTGCTCTCGCTCCGAGGGCTGGCCCTTTTTTTATTGTTTTATTGCCTAAGCCTAAGACCCTTGGCCCGCGCGTGTGCGTCGTCGCATACTGCACGCTTTTTATGTTACTATTCTATTCTCTGTTTTGTTTTGTTTACTATCGACAATGCTTCGACGCCGATACTGACTATTTGATCGATCGCGCTTCCTCCCGCGCCGCGTCACCTCACCCCGCACCCCCTCGATCATTATAATCATCACTCATTTTTTCGCTAATCTCGTCTCGTCTCGTCTCATCGAGCCGAGTGCGGATCGACCGAGGCGAGTCGGCCGCGAACAATATTCATATATTTTCTTTATAATATAATAGTTAATTAATATCTAGGATTGAACGACTACAATCATTCGTTGGTGACATTAATCATTTCATTTTTCATATACGAAATTTCAAAAACACATCCCATTTCTATGTTCTTTATTATTATTATTATTATTATTACCGAGTTATATGAACTATAAGCGAGCCTCTAATCTGACCATCATCACGATTCTGATTCCGGAGCATGTCCGAAACCTACCAACCCTCATTTGACTTTCGCCCTGACTGTCTTCGCATCATGAATCGTGATGATCTTGAACAGACCACTGTGATAATTCGACGTCTTCGCCTCGCCTTCGCTTTTGTACGCAGCCGAGTCGGTTGTGCTAAGTCCGGCCCACTCGGGGGCGGATTGCGCCCTCGCCCGGCACCCGGGACACCTGAAACCTTCACACCCGGCAGGGAGGTGTATTGCTCGACGCGGGGGCGCAAATTTAGACGAGATTGTGCAATTTTTGACAAATCTGCAGCCTTTTTCGCGGCACGTTATGTCCGCGCTTCCGCTCATTTCCAATTTGAAACGCTTCCGGCGGGCCGGGGGGGAGGTTCGCGGCGCTCGGCGACTCGCGAATCGACAGACGCATTCGCGGACCTCAGGCCGGCGTGCAATTCCACCCTCGCGATTCCTCTCGAAGATCGTAAATATGAAAAACGTCGAGAGATCAAAGCAAAAAAGCGACACCAATTTGCGTCTAAAAATTTTGACGGAATACCGACATCCGCGGGCGGCGTCGGCACTCCGATACTGGGGCCGCCGTCTCGCTCACACCGTATACAGAAGCGTCGCACACTCTCGCTCACTCTCTCAGTTAGCAGTTCGCATCTCAAAAAAATATTAAAACTAATCATCACGATGGCAGACACAGCAGCTCCCGTCACCGCATCGCCGGTTCCCTCGACGCCCGCGAAGAAGGCAGGCAAAGCCGCGGCCGCCGCCAAGAAGCCTAAGGTCAAGCCGACCCACCCCAAGACTTCGGAGATGGTCAACAGCGCCATCAAGGAGCTGAAGGAGCGCGCCGGATCCTCGCTGCAGGCCATCAAGAAGTACATCACGGCCAACTACAAGGTCGACGCCGACAAGCTGGCGCCCTTCATCAAGAAGTACCTGAAGGGAGCGGTCGAGTCAGGCGCCCTCGTCCAAACCAAGGGCAAGGGAGCGTCAGGCTCTTTCAAGCTGGAGGCCAGCAAGGGCAAGTCAGCAGGCGCGTCCGCTTCCGGAAAGAAGCCGGCAGCCAAGAAGGCGAGGCCAGCCGCCGCCGCCTCCAAGGACAAGAAGTCCGCAGGAGACAAGTCGTCTGCTGCGGCAGCCAAGAAGAAAACTGCCACCTCCAGGAAGTCTCCGTCCGCTCCGGCTGCTGCCTCTCCCGCCAAGTCTGCCGCTTCCAAGAAGGCGTCGCCGGCAGCCAAGAAAGCCGCCCCCGCAAAGAAATCCGCAGCGAAGCCCAAGACCCCGACGAAGGCGAAGAAGTCCGCGAAGCCCCCCACCAAGAAGCCCAAAGCTCCCAAGCCCAAGAAGGCGGCGTCGCCCAAGAAGCCCGCAGCCAAGAAAGCCGCCGCCAAGAAGTAAGCGAGAGGCGCGCGCGCGAATGACGGCAGACATATTATATAAAATAATAATAACAGCAGCAATAATAAGATGTGACGTTTATTATTCGACACGATTGCGAGGGTGTTGGGGCAGGCTTGCGCATCGAAGCCGTGACAGAAAATACCATCGACCAACCTACCAGCAGTCGAAGAATACGAGATGTAACGGACATATTGTGAAATAATATCGTCAATGTTATTATTATAAATCATGATAGGCTGCGATGGACGGGCTGTCCGTCGCGACGCTCGCATTTAATTAAAAAGCCTTTCAGGGCTACCATACATTCCATTCGAAATCATTACAAAATCGTATTGAATCGTGTATAATAAATACTTTTGTGTTCATAAAACAATCTCCACACACACACATACAAAAAGCGACAAAGATAATAAAATATACGTGATGATTTGTCATTACACTTACATATTTTATATTCATTATTATATTTAAAAATAAATAAAAGCGACTTAATTCTCACACAAGTAGTACAGTGAGTGAGCATTAGTAGTGGTACATGGCACGCGAATAATAATAAACGCACCGTCATAAATAATATCAGAGTAATATGTAACAAGCGAACGGCAACGATAATAAAATATCGTGTCAATTTGTTTCACAATGCCGCCCGGCCGTCGCACGTGCGGCGGATGGAACTAAGTCAATAAAACAATAAAACGTCCGTTCGCGCACGCTCCCCTTCGAATACGTAAAGTACCCCCCGACACTCACTCTCATCATGTCCGATTTTAAAATATAAATCCGGTTTTATATTCGCCGCGTTTCGCCAAAATAGTTAAAAATTCAGATCAGTTCAGTTCAAGTGTTCATACTAGTTCTCCGAAATGGATAACTTCCCAATTACCCCAGAAATGCTTGATTGCATAGAAGGGACTCGACAAAAAATCTTATCCGACTCAAACCACACAGACGCTCCGAAAAAAGGAATCACCACCTTGTGGAAATTCCTCCAAATAATGAACGCACTCTCAGCTTCCTTAATACCAAACAACACCGAACTAGACGACGACTATTCCTCATCCCATCCTTCCGACTCAGAACGAGACAAAAGAATCCAGAAAAGAAACACTCAAAAATCCTCATATGAAAAATTCTTAATTCAGACTCTCACACAACAAAGCGAAAGCGAAACCTGTGCCCAATCCCCTGCTAATGAAAGCTCCGACACCTCTTTCAACGATCAAGAATGCACCAATCCGACTGATTCTTCATCCTCTCCATCCTCACCATCCTCGACAGCCTCGACATCCTCAGTATCTCCAGAAACAGAAACTGACACAGAAAACTACCCGGCCCTCCCAGACAGAAATAACAGCTCACCACCAACCAAACAAACTCCTTCATACGCCACAGCAGCAGCAACACCTCTACTCTTTGCAGCAACCACCACCTCATCATCATCATCACCACCTCAGCACCTTCCCCGACAAAGTTACCAACTGTCCCAGCATCTTCTACATCAAAACAATCCAAGACCAAACCACCTTCAGCAGCAGCAACAGCATCATCATCATCACCTCCATCCTCAACCAAACACCCCCGCAAACGACAGCACTACTACAACTCGGACATTCCTCCAATCATCCTTCACGACAAATCAGACTACCTTTCTCTCCGCAAAGACATCCTACTCGCCGGCATAAGAGTGGATGATGTTAAA
>JAHFWI010000274.1:0-12066 GCA_028554975.1 Himalopsyche kuldschensis | reverse complement strand
GGGGGGCCTTTTTTTTTAAAAAAAAAACGTTTGATGCTTGGAGGGAACTCAGCCCATTGCAGCGCGCACCATGGCTCGGCCGGTTATTTTGCGCAGCATTGCTTCGTGAAGGTGGCCTAACGACTGCGCATCTAATCGCTATCAATACGGGCATAAAGACTATTGCGCGCGAGCGTCGCTCATCGCTGGATAGAACGGTTCGGCTCGTGGCATTGGCCGACGCATTAACGCAGACGGCGGTGATTGGACTTAAGGATCAGGACCGTCTTGTGCTGGCGCGAGAGGCCATGCAGCGAAAACTGAAGGGAAAACGTTCTCATTCAAAACTGCCGCTGCTGATAGACTTGGTGCTATCCCGACCGCTGGTGACATCAACCATTATAGAAAAGGAATTGAAAGTGAGCCTGCAAGGCGCGCTCAATTTGGTGGGTGAGCTCGAACTTCGCGAAATTACGGGTAGGGGAAGATACCGCGCTTGGGGTATTTTATAGGCGATATGAGCGCTGAGACGATGCTCAAGCATTGGCAGACAAAACTCAGTTGCCGATGGGCGTGTTAAAGTCGGATAATGATTTGGCGTGGTTAGAGATTTATGCCTCGCGCTTTCCCGACTTTGTGTGGGCCTCACGCCTTGCCTCGTTGCGGGCTTTTAGCATCAGCAATTTAGGTGGCAAGCTGACGGCGCTCTACGCGGTAAAATAGGGCTATGATTTTTTGCATCGTTCAGAGCAATATTTGACTTCGTTCCACACTTTTTCCCATTTTTTGCGCCAGCTAAAAGGCCTGTTGCAGGTGGCGCAAACTTTTGTGGGAAGATTGGCTTTTTTCACAGCCTTGGGCATTGTTGGCTCCGTGACGCATGATCGTTGATCGCGCTTGTTGTGAGGCAACCCATTATAGATCGCCCTCAGCCATTTTTTGTAATGTGAGTTCCGCCTGCGCGCGAATGGCAGATTGTTTTTCAGTGGGGAAATTATCCCATGTGGAATAGACGTAGGGCATGCGTTGGTTGCCACGAAATTTATCCTCATGGCGCACCAGAAAATCCCAGTAAAGCGCGTTAAAAGGGCAGGCGTTATCTCCCGTCATTACTTCGGGATCATAGCGACATTTTTTGCAATAGTTGCTCATGCGGTTGATGTATTTGCCACTTGCCGCATAAGGTTTGCTGGCCACTACGCCGCCATCGCCGAAAGTGCCATGCCCAAGGTATTGGGCATTTCCACCACTCATAGGCGTCAGCGTAAACTGCCAAATACCAATCTTGTACCTCTTGAACGTCCAGCCCAGCCAGCAATGCAAAGTTACCTGTAATCATCAGGCGGTGAATATGGTGCGAATAGGCATGGTCTCGGGTGTGGGCGACGGCTTCGCTCATGCAAAACATTTGCGTCTTGGCCGTCCAATAAAGTGACGGAAGCGGCGTGGTGGCGTTGAGGCTGTTGCGCGTTCCATAGTCTGGCATCAGGTGCCAATAGATGCCGCGAATATATTCGCGCCAGCCCAGTATTTGACGGACAAAACCTTCAACCGCGTTCAGCGGCGCATGCCCCGCCCGATAAGCTGCTTGCGCTTTTTCGCAAATCTCCAACGGAAGCAATAATCCGGCGTTGAGATAACTGGAGATAAGCGAGTGGTACAAGAACGGATCGCCTGCCACCATGGCGTCTTGAAAGTCACCAAAACCGGGCAAAAGTGTTGCGATGAAATGGTCAAGCTCTATCAGCGCTTGTTCTCGCGTTACTGCAAAGTGAAATGGCTCAAGCGTTCCGAAATGATGGCCAAAGCGCTGTTTCACGAGTGCTAGCACATCGTTTGTAATCGCCGATTTTTTATGGCCGATGCGCGCAATAGGCTTCATGCCCGCTTTGGGAGGCTTGCGGTTTTCCTTATCATAATTCCATTCACCGCCCGTCGGTTTACCATCAGGCTCGATGAGAATGTTATATTTTTTGCGCATTTCGCGGTAAAAAAACTCCATGCGAAGTTGTTTTTTACCTTTTGCCCACATGGCGAATTCGTCATGTGAGGCAAGAAAGCGTGTGTCTGGCAAAATACGAACAGAAATTCCGAGTGTTTCTTGCCAAGATTTCATCATCGCTAAAACGCGAAATTCTCCTGGCTCCGTTACAATCAATGTATCAATATTGAGCGCCGTTATCGCCCGCTCAATTTCACCTGTGAAACTACCGGAGTTGCCAGCTTCATCTAGCTTCACATAGCGAACGGCGCAGCCGGATTTTTCAAGCGATGATGCAAAGTGGCGCATTGCGGAAAATAGAAAGCCAATCTTTTTGGGGTGATGTTTAACGTATGTTGCCTCTTCCATCACCTCGCACATCAACACTGTGTCTCGGGCATTATCTATGCCCTCAAGCGAGGATATCGACGCTGACAGTTGATCGGCAAGAATGAGACGAAGCGCGACCATCAGACGGACTCATCTCTTAGCAATTTTGCGCGCTTCTCATGTTTGGATACACGCCCCGAGACGCGCTTGCGCCATAGTTTGAAGCTGTTTGGCTTCAGGTTGCCACGCATAATTTTGATGACGTCAGCTTCAGATATGCCCTTGTCTTTTTTAATTTTATCAAAGGAAATCTCGTCCGCCCACGCCATGGCGATGATGTTGTCAATGAACGCCTCGCTGTGCTCTTGTGTCATGTTTTCATCTTTGGTCGCACGCGGGAGAGGCCGCCGTCCACGGCAAGCACTTGGCCAGTGATCCAATTATTGACAGGATCAAGCAAAAACACGATGGCGCGGGCTACATCCTCAGGCTTGCCCAGCCGGCCAAGAGCGTGCATTGATTCGGAGAATTTGCGCGATGCGTCATTGCCGGTAAGACTGGCGGTTAGCGGTGTTTCAGTCAGACCGGGTGCGACCGCATTAACGCGCAGGTTCATCGTCGCATAGGTGGCTGCAGCTGATAGCGTAAGCCCGATAATGCCGGCCTTGGCCGCCGCTATAGCCTCGTGGTTTGCAAGCCCTTCCATCGCCGCCGCAGATGATACCAGTACCACTGAGCCGCCCTTGTTCATGTGCTTGCCCGCAGCGCGCACGGTGGCAAATGCTGTGGTCAGTGAGGCGTCTATGATGGCCTGATATTGCTCTTTGCTGGTTAAATGCGCCGCCCGTAACAGCAAGGAACCGCTGCAATTGACGACGCCATCAATAGCGCCCGCTTGGGCAAACACTGCGTCTACAGCGGCAAAATCTGTGGCATCAAGCACGGCATCCGGTGTGATTTTTGTGGTATCACGTGCGGTGGTAAATACGCTGTGCCCTGCTGCTTTGAGCAGCGTTACCGTGGCCTGACCAATGCCGCTGCTGGCGGCGATAACTAAAAAATGTGCCATGACTATTCTATTCCCACTGCTAAAAACCAAAACCAGCGGTCAGAAGTATTTCCTCTAACTGCGCTGCGCGAGCGAAACTGCTATAGAATTTTATTCACTGATTAAGGAGATGGCACAAGCCAACATCTAGAATTTGCACCTCACGAAATGGTGTTTATTACATGGTTTATCCCTAATGTTGTTTTGATGACTTAGTAAGTTTATTCATAAAATTCATATAGATAGCAAGGCTTCCGATGTCACTCCTAAGAGAACAAGTGGCATGCGCAATACCTGCGCCGCCTCTATTTGCCACAGCCGCAAAGGCACCCAAAAGAATCTGAATTTTCGCACTTTACATATAATAGTACTATTGATAGCGTTTAGAAATCGCCGGCTGGAGGAGAACTGCGGGCGCATCAATGGGAGAGAAATCATGAATATGCTTCGTAAACTTGCGCTTGGCGCAAGCATGGCCGCGCTATTGTCCAGCGCTGCCTATGCCGACAAATTGGTTGTCAGATTCTCGCAGATCGGTTCCGAGTCAGGTTGGCGCGCTGCCGAAACATCAGTGACAAAGCAACAGGCAGAGTCCCGTGGCATTGAACTGAAATTTGCTGACGCACAGCAAAAACAAGAAAATCAAATCAAGGCGATTCGCGGCTTTATCGCGCAAGGCGTGAATGCCATTCTCGTTGCGCCAGTGGTTGCCACTGGTTGGGATGAAGTTTTGACAGAAGCCAAAGAAGCCAAGATTCCCGTAATCCTGCTGGATCGCGGCGTTGATGCTTCGCAAGACCTCTACCTCACTTCCGTTGCCTCCCAGACCGCGGGGTGAAGGGAAGGCCGCGTTGCCGGCGAATGGTTGGTAAAGACTGTTGGCGATAAGAATGCAAGGTCGTCGAACTTCAAGGTACTGTTGGTTCCACCGGCGATCAACCGTAAGAAGGGCTTTGAAGAGGCGCTTGCAGGTCATGCCAATCTTTCAATTATCCGCAGCCAAACGGGTGACTTTACCCGCGCTATGGGGCAAGGAAGTTATGGAAGGCTTCTTGAAGGCGGAAAATGGCGGCAAAGGCATTTGCGCCATGTATGCGCACAATGATGACATGGCCGTTGGTGGCATTCAGGCTATCAAAGATGCTGGTTTGAAGCCCGGTACTGATATCTTGGTCGCCTCTATTGACGGCGTTCCGGACATTTTCTCCGCGATGGTGGCTGGTGAAGCCAATGCCACTGTTGAGTTGACGCCAAACATGGCAGGACCTGCTTTTGACGCGCTGGCCGCCTTCTTGAAGGATGGTACCGCGCCTGAAAAGTTCATCATCACCGAGTCAAAGCTCTACACACCTGCTGATAATCCACAGGGCGAATATGATGCCCGCAAAGGTCTAGGTTACTAATCCCCCCTGATCCCGCCGGATTTTATGTGCTGGCGGGTTTTTCTTATTAAAATTATGAAAAGCCGTAGCATCGGGGCGGCAGTGGAGGGGATTATGAGTGAATCTGGAATTGTTTTGCACGCTAAAGGCATTTGCAAATCCTTTGCTGGCATCCCCGCGCTAACCGATGTTGAAATCGCATTAGTACCCGGTGAGGTGCATGCCCTGCTCGGTGAAAATGGTGCCGGTAAATCGACACTCATTAAAATTTTGACGGGTGCTTATCGCCCCGATGCTGGTGAGATATTGCTCGAAGGCCAGCCTGTGAAACCACGCGATACACTGCATGCGCAGTCGCTGGGTATTGGTACCGTCTATCAAGAGGTTAACCTTCTGCCGAATTTAACAGTTTCGGAGAACTTGTTTGTTGGTCGCCAGCCGACACGATTTGGTTTGGTCGATAAAAAGCGCATGGATCAAGAATCGCGTGAAATCTTGAAGAAATACGGTCTTGAACTTGATGTGCGTGCGGATTTGGGGAGTTACTCAGTCGCAGTGCAGCAGATCGTGGCTATTGCGCGCGCTGTGGAACTATCCGGCAAAGTGCTCATTCTTGATGAGCCAACAGCAAGTCTCGATAGGCACGAGGTGGATGCGCTGTTTGCTGTTGTACGCGGCCTGAAAGCGCAAGGCATGGCGATCGTGTTCATAACCCACTTCCTCGATCAGGTGTTTGAGCTTGCTGACCGCGTTACTGTTTTGCGCAATGGCTCGCTGGTCGCCACACAAGCCATTCCAAACCTTTCGAGAACTGATGTCGTGCGCATGATGCTCGGCAAGGACATCATCACATTCGGTGCGACCATTGATGGTGATGAGCGCGCGACTGGGGATGTGCTGGTGAAGTTCGATAATTTTGGACTGCGCGGCAAAGTAAGTCGCTTTGAGCTGGAAATTCGTAAAGGCGAAGTCGTTGGTGTGGCGGGCCTTTTAGGCTCGGGCCGCACAGAAATTGCGCGGCTGATGTTCGGCATTGATAGTGCTGATATTGGAGAGGCCACAATCAATGGCAAGCACGTGAAGCTGCGCCATTCGAGTGATGCGATTGCTCATGGCTTTGGATTCTGCCCGGAAGACCGCAAGGCTGATGGCATATTAGGTGATCTCTCGGTGCGCGAAAATATCGTCATCGCGCTGCAGGGAAGTCTAGGTTGGCATCGCGCGCTGAACCGCGATGAGCAATTGGAAATTGCTGAAAAATTTATTGAGGCGCTGGATATTCGCGCTGCATCCACCGACATGCCCGTGAAATTTTTGTCCGGGGGCAACCAACAGAAGGTGATCTTGGCACGCTGGTTGGCGACGGATCCATGCTTTCTTATCTTGGATGAACCAACGCGTGGTATTGACGTGGGCGCACATGCCGATTGTGCGCACTATCAGCAGGCTGCGTGACGACGGTCTGGCGCTCGTGGTTATTTCGTCCGAACTTGATGAAATAGTTGCCTATAGTTCGCGCGTTGTGGTGATGCGTGACCGCGAAATGGTAGCCGAATTGCGCGGTGATATGATTTCACCTGCTACAATTGTTCAGGCCATCGCTGCCCAAAACGAAGGCTTGCCCGCATGAATCGCAATAGTTTTCTTCGCCTTGTCAATCCGCAGACAATTGCACTTGTCGGGGTGCTCGTCTTTAACTGGTTGTTATTCCCCGGTTTCTTCAACGTTACTTGGCAAGATGGACGCCTGTTCGGTAGCGTGATTGACGTTATCAATCGCGGTGCGCCTGTGGCGATATTGGCCATTGGCATGACTGCGGTGATTGCCACTAAGGGTGTTGATCTTTCAGTTGGCGCGGTGATGGCCATGGCGGGTGCAGTGGCGGCAACATTCATTGAGGCTGGTCAACCACTGGTAGTGGTGATTTGTGCCAGCCTTTTGACCGGGCTTTTGTGCGGTCTGTGGAACGGGCTTTTGGTAGCGGTGTTTGAAATTCAACCGATCATCGCCACGCTTGTGCTGATGGTTGCGGGCAGGGCATTGCGCAGCTGATTACCGAAGGGTCTATTGTGACGTTCACCGATCAGTCACTGATCTTCATCGGAACTGGTTCTGTGCTCGGCATCCCAATGGCCGCCGTGATTGCTGCGGTACTATTGATATTAGCGCATCTACTTGTGCGCAAAACAGCCCTTTAGCTGTTCATTGAGGCCGTTGGTGTGAACCGCTCTGCTGCGACTTATGCGGGCCTTCGCAGCAAGTCGCTTCTGGTGGCGGTTTATACGTTCAGCGGGTTTTGCGCTTTTAATCGCCGGCGTTATCGCGGCTGCAGATATTCGCGGCGCGGATGCCAATAATGCCGGTCTTTGGCTTGAGCTAGATGCAATCCTCGCCGTGGTAATCGGCGGAACGTCGCTGCTTGGTGGACGATTTTCAATCCCAATGTCGGTGCTTGGTGCCCTTATCATTCAAGCAATGAACACGGGCATATTGGTCTCCGGCTTTCGGCCAAGTTCAACCTTATCGTCAAAGCCGGCGTCATTATACTGATCTTGGTTATTCAGTCGCCCAAGGCTGGCAAGCTATTTAACTTCAACTTTTTCGCATCGCGTAAAGGGCATCAAGCGCCATGAATCCTCGATTTCGCCCATTGGCGGCAACAGCGGTGATTTTTTTGATTGCCTACGCGGTTTGTGTTTTTCAGTTTCCAGCCATGTGGTCAACGCGGGTGCTTGGCAATTTTTTGACCGATAATGCGTTCCTTGGCATTGCAGCTGTCGGAACGACATTTGTCATTCTCGCAGGCGGCATTGATCTTTCAGTTGGTGCGGTAATCGGGTTTACAGGTGTTTTGCTAGCCATTTTGATTTCATGGTTTCACATCCATCCTTTAGTCGCTTTTGTCATTGTGCTCATTGTTGCGGCAGGGTTTGGGGCAGCCATGGGCGCTGTAATCCATCATTTGGAAGTGCCGCCCTTCATCGTCACACTGGCGGGCATGTTCTTGGCGCGCGGCGCAGCGTCTGTTCTTACGCAAGACTCCATCCCCATTGACCATTCATTTTATGCGGCCGTATCAACTTTCTATTTGAAAATGCCTGGCGGGGGCCGCATCAGTCTCATCGGTGGTATGATGGTGCTGATATTTATAATCGGTGCCATTCTCGCTCACCGAACAAAGTTTGGTTCTTATGTTTATGCTCTGGGGGGCAATGCCAATTCCGCGTCGCTAATGGGCGTGCCTGTCGGCAAGACAACCATTGCGGTCTATGCTACGGCGAGCTTTTTGAGTGGATTGGCTGGAATTGTGTTTTCGCTCTATACGTCAGCGGGTTACCCACTTGCGGCTGTTGGCGTTGAACTTGATTCGATAGCCGCCGTCGTGATTGGGGGAACTCTGCTTTCGGGGGGGTATGGTTTCATGTTTGGGACATTTATAGGCGTAATGCTGCAAGGGTTGGTGCAGACATACATTGTGTTTGATGGCACATTATCGAGCTGGTGGACCAAAATCGTCATTGGGGCGTTGTTGTTCGTGTTCATCATTTTGCAGCGCCTTGTGTTCTCAACATCGCCGCCACGCTTTTCTCTCTTTCGGAAACGAGAAGCATGAGTGAACCGGGAAGTCTGCTGCGCAATCTGACAGGGCGGGCGACAGCACGAAATTTCCATTCTTATGTAATTTCTGAAATCGGAACCGGTATTGTAACGGGTCGGTTTCCGGTAGGTTCGGTATTGCCGAACGACGCTATTATGATGGTGCAGTACGGCGTTTCCCGAACCGTTTTGCGTGAAGCACTAAAGACGCTTGAAGCCAAAGGTCTTGTAGAGGCCAAGCCAAAAGTTGGCACGCGGGTGTCACCTCGCAGCCGCTGGAACCTGTTTGACGCTGAAATTTTAGCTTGGCATTTTAACGCCGGAGCTGACGAAACGTTCACGGCCAGCCTTGGTGATGTTCGCCTCGCGCTGGAGACAAAGGCGGCAGAATTAGCCGCCTTGCGCCGCTCGACAGATCATGTGCGAACGATGCACTATTGGGTCAACCAAATGGAAAACTCCGTTGGTTCGATAGAAAATTTCGCCATTGCTGAACTAGAATTGCACCGGACGATAGCCGAAGCATCGCAAAATCCATTTATGCGCTCGATAGGCGGTATTGTTGAGTTTGCCTTAGCATCGCTGTTTAAGGCCATGTCGCCAGAATCTGATGGGCATAGATTTGATGCCATCATTAAAGCGCATCGTAATCTTGTTGTCGCTATTGAGTCTCGTGATGCAGAGGCAGCCTATCTCTACATGCAGAAAATTGTCCGCGATAATTCCGGCGTTTAGACAAGGTTATTCACGCGCAGAGATGATACCAACGTTTCTTTTGATGTTGCTAGATGGGCCACGGCAGCGCGGCGCGCCTCATCCCGATCACGTGCTTTAAGAGCCACGATTATGCGTAAATGTTCGCCAATAGCATTGTTGTTTCGGGTGCGCTCTTCGCGTTTATCCCACTGGTAGTGATAGTGGAAAATGAGCGAAATAACCTTCTGAAACCCGATGACAAAACGATTGGTTACAACTGAATTGATGGCGGCATGGAATTTGCCGTCGAGTTTTGAAAAGTCATGAAAGTTGGTTTCAATACGCTCCATCAAATGGTGATGGTCAGCCTCAATTTCGGTGAGACGTGCCCAAACTGGGTGATCGGGTGGCAGGTCAATGAGGACGTCGATGGCTTTGAGTTCCAGTAACATGCGGAAGTCTGATAGTTCAAACGCATAATCGACAGTAAAGCCCAGCATCAGCCAGCCGCCGCGTGGCCGTCTTTCCACTAGTCCAAAATTGGCAAGATGAGACAAAAATGCTTGCAAGCTATGAGCTGGAACTGAAAATTGCTTGGCAAGCTGCGCGACATTGAGTGGTGTGTTTGCAGGCACGTCAAACCGTAGCACCCATTCAAGAAAGTGGTTCTCCAACACCTCCATCGAAATATTTTCGGGCAGTTGCTCGATGCGATCCACCCGCGATGGCAGCCGCAGTAATGTCTTTTCGCGACCATTCAGGCGAACCACGCCGGATGCTTCTAGATTTTGCAATACACCGCGTACGATTGTCCGCGAGACTTTTAGTCGCTCAGAAAGCAGTGGCTCAGAAAGCAGATTTTCATCGACCTTAAGCTGGCTAAGGTAGTCAATCATCTGGTTATGAGCCAATCTGCAACGCGTGTCTGCGCGGGCCATACTATCTCCAATCTGTCTTTCTGATTAAAAAATTAAAAAACAATTTGCAAGCGCTATACTGTTCATAATAATAAAAACCATAAAGTTTCTGGGAGGAAGCGGGATGGCAATTGAGGGACAAGGCATGATGCGCTGTGGCACCTGTGTGGAGCCCGGTGTGTTTGCGTTGCTTGATCGTCCCATGCCCCTAATGGCGCCGGAAGGTGATGTACTCATCGATATTGCTGCAGCGGGATTATGCGGCACTGACTATCATATCTTTGAAGGCAAGCACCCCTATCTTGATTACCCGCGTGTGATCGGCCATGAGCTTTCAGGCACGGTCGTAAAGGCTGCAACTGGCTTTAAAAAGGGCCAGTTAGTTGTCGTCAACCCGTATGTCGCGTGTGGCAAGTGCCGGGCCTGCAAACGTGAGAAACCCAACTGTTGCATGGCCATAGGTGTGCTTGGTGTGCACCGCGATGGTGGCATGTGCGCACGGATTGCTGTGCCGGCGCAGAACCCGATTATTGCAGACGGGCTCACTCCCATTCAAGCTGCAATGGTGGAGTTTTTGGCGATTGGAGCACATGCGGTGCGCCGCGCTGGCGATATGGGTAAGGGTGACCGTGTGTTGGTTACAGGTGCGGGGCCGATAGGTCTGGGCGCTGCGCTATTTGCTAGATTAACGGGTGCAGAGGCACATTTGCTCGATGTGAGTGCCGCGCGGTTGAGTGCAGCGCAAGCCGGGTTTGGCTTTGATAATATTCACAATTCAAGCTCGACGTTTTATAGCCAGTATAGCGACGGCTTCGACTTTGTTTTCGATGCAACAGGCAGCGCTAGGGCCATTGAGGCTGGATTTGCGCATGTTGCCCATGGCGGCACTTATGTGCTGGTGTCGGTCGTAAAGGGCACTATTACTTTTGATGACGCCGAGTTTCACAAGCGTGAAATGCGGTTGATTGGCAGCCGCAATGCGCTGGCCGTCGATTTTCAGCACGTGATGTCTGCGTTGGCTGACGGTCGCATCGATAGCAACAAACTTATCTCTACCATTTTATCTCTTGATGAGTTGCCTGAGCGCTTGCCAGCGTTGGCGGCAGACCGTGAAGGCATAATCAAAGCGATCGTCGTATTTGCCGATGTTAAAGGTGCGGCATGAGTGAACTTATCACACTGACAGACATTGATAAGCGGTTCCCCGGTGTGCATGCGTTGAAAAGCGTTAGCTTTTCGCTTGAAGCAGGGAAGTGCACGCGCTGATGGGCGAAAATGGTGCGGGTAAGTCAACATTGATGAAGGTGCTTTCCGGCATTTATCAGCCGGATGGTGGTTCAATCCAAGTGAATGGTAAAACGGTAACGATAGCAAATCCGCGGGCGGCGCAGGATTTGGGCATCGGCATGATCCATCAAGAACTTGCCTTGATGAATGATCTGACTGTTGCGCAAAATATATTTATTGGCCGTGAGCCGCGCAATCGATTTGGAATCCTAAACGAAGCCGAACTGAATGGCCGCGCAGCAGTGCTGTTTGAGCAGATGAAAGTTAGCATTGACCCGAAATCCGAGGTAAGGACGCTTTCTGTTGCTCAACAGCAAATGGTCGAAATTGCTAAGGCCCTCTCCCACAAATCCCGCATGTTGATTATGGACGAGCCGACCGCTGCGCTTAATGATCGAGAAGTCAGCGAGCTGTTTGCTATCATTGGCCGCCTGAAATCGGAGGGTGTTGGCATTATTTATATCAGTCATAAGATGGATGAGATAAAGCGTATAGCCGGATCGCGTCAGCGTCATGCGCGATGGTATTTATGTTGGCACGGTTATGGCGGCTGGAGCCTCCATTTCCACGATAATTTCTATGATGGTTGGCCGCAGAACTTGATACTATTGAGGTGGATATTCCCGATCTTTCATCTGCGGCTATCGCTCTGGAAGTGAAAGGTATTTCAGGCGGGCGTTTCGTTCGGGATGTTTCGTTTTCACTAAAACGTGGCGAGATATTGGGTTTTGCCGGATTGATGGGGGCCGGGCGCACAGAAGTTGCGCGCCTTATTTTTGGTGCAGACAAGCGCGATAGCGGCACGATTTCTATTCACGGCAAACAGGTGAATATTGCCACGCCTCGCGA
>JAHFWI010000273.1:0-12011 GCA_028554975.1 Himalopsyche kuldschensis | reverse complement strand
ACGATTGGTTACCGGACGACATCGCCAGCTTCGATGTCGAGGTCGGTGATATTGTCCTGTCCTCGCATACGTCCCCTGGCGGCGAAGAATCGGTCAGCCGAACGGATTAACCGCCTATTCCAGCGCGGCGCAGATGTGGTTTGACCCGATTGCAGCGGTACACGTTTGCCATGCTCGTCGGAAGAGATGAAAATGCTCATCAACCTGACCAATCCGAAGTTTTTCATGCCCATTCACGGCGAACTCAAACATCTCAAAGCCCACGCAAAATTACATGCAGTCGGCATCCCGAAGAGCGCATTTTTCGTGGTTGAAATGGCTGCGTGGTCGAGGCCGATAAGCGGGGTGCGCTTAGCAGAACGTGTCCCCTGGTGGTTATGTTTGTGGATGGCAGTGGTGTCGGTGACATTGGCAAGGCTGTTATCCGTGACCGTGAAATCCTGGCACGCGATGGTTTCAAGATGGTGGTTTGGTTGTAGACAGCAAATCAATTGGTGGAAGAACCGGAAATTATTTCGCAAGGGATTTGTCTATTTGCGCGATGCCAATGACCTATGAAACACGTCAAAGATACCATCCACGAAACGCCATGAGTACCAACGGCAGCAACGGTAAACGCCGCGAAAAATTGCAGGAGAACATCAGCCGCGTCCTGTATATCGAAACCAAGCGCCGCCCGATGGTTTCAGCATCATCAACGAACGTTAGTTTGCTCCTCGCAACATAAGGACACACTCTGTACAGACATTGTCCCTATATTTATTCCCTTTCGATTACAGCCATTCCCATTTCAGATCATACTCTGTGCCTCGCGCATACAGTACAGACGGATAACCCTATGAAGATTTATGATCTGGAAACCCCCAGCGTTCTGATTGACCTGGACATCATGGAGCGCAATATCAAACGCGGATGCAAGAGCGCTGCAACGGTCTGGGATTGGCATTTCGCCCCCCATATTAAACCCACAAAAATCCCCGACATTGCTAAAATGCAAAGAAGGGCGCAGTCGGTATCGCCTGCCAAAAAGTGAGTGAATAGCGTTCACGGTGCCGGGATCAACAATATCCAGAATTCCGTATAACATCGTTGGAGCCGCAAAAACGGCACGACTGGCTGATCTGGCGTTGTACAACCATGTCACGGTTTCTGCCGACCATCCTGTCATCGCAGGCTTGGCGGATGCGGCAAAAAGGCTAACGAAATAACCATTCCGAGTTATGGTTGATCTGGCGACGGATTATTCATCGTACTGGCGCACCCGTGGAAGAAGTGCTGAATCTGGCACAAAGATTGACGGCGACCCAAAAATCTGCATTTCGCCGGATTACTGGTGTATCCCAGCAACGTCACCATGCGCCCAGCGATTCAGGAAGCACTTGAGGCACTCCGTCACGCCGGAATCGGTGTCGATGCAGTCAGCGGCGGTGGCAGCGGCGCAGCCCTATCATGCCAGCAAGTGCCAGAACGGACCGAACTGCGGGTCGGCACCTATGTGTTCAACGACACACAGTTACAAAAGGGTGGGCTTCTCTGGAAGACTGCGCCATGCGAATCATGACGACGGTGGTAAGTCGTCCTACCGTTGACCGCGTGATTCTCGATGGTGGTGGCAAAACATTTGGCAGATCGGGTCAATGATGGGCATGGTTATATTGTCGAATATCCCCGAATCCCATTTTTTATCGACGAGCGAAGAACACGGTCATGTTGATATGAGCGCCTGTGCGGATCGTCTGTCATTGGCGAACGGGGCGTACGTGATCCCAGTACATACCTGTGTTGTGACCAATCTCCCATAATCAAATTTACGGCGTTCGCGGCGACGATGTCAATGTGGCTGGTAGCGGCGCGTGGCAGATAATGGTGACGAAAATAATGTAAGTTAATTGTCCGTGTCGGATTTACGGTTAAGCCATTGTGAAAGCAGCAGGCGACCAGCGCAATGCCGATCAACAGCAGGCCTGCCGGGACTGGCAGCCGAAACTCCGCACGCCCAGTCCGATCAAGCCGCCGAGAACCGCAATAGGGGTAGCAAAACAAATGCAAACCCTGAACGATTAGGACGTTCCGTACTTTTTCCTGTACTGTCATAACGTTTCTCTCGCTTGTGCGATGCTGCTCCCAGATAAACGGTGAACCAGAGACCAGTAAAATGCCAGCGGGGGTATTACTACGACCATAAATTGGCATCGTCGTAGCGCCGTGCCTACTGCCGCATCATAAATCGCCAGCGGCAGAGTTTGAGTACCCGGAATATTGCCTCGCGATCATCAGGGTCGCTCCAAACTCACCCTTAACGCACGCGCTGAACTCAGAATTAACCCTGCCAGAATATGCGCTTCGTGCCAGAGGCAGCGTGACCCACCACCACACCTGCCATTCCGCCGCGCCATCCACCCGCGCTGCGCCTTCGACTTCAGGTTCTACTTCCTCGAATGCTACCGCGCCGTCTGCACCATCAATGGCAAGCCGATCATTGAGGCGAAAGCCGCTGCCTGCCGGTGAACAGCAGGTCAAGATTCAACCCTTCATGGAGGAAACTGCCGCCCCAGGACAAACAGCAGGTAATAACCCACTGCTGTTGGAGGCAGCACCAACGGCAGATAGATTACTGTTTCCAGGATCAGCTTGCCGCGAAACGAGACGCGCGCCAACAGTAACGCCAACGCTAACCCAATAATGAGAATACCTATTGTTGCAGTACCAGTCACTTGCAGTAGAAAGCCAGAAGGGGTTGCCAGTTCATTCAATCGATTCTTCCTCTGGGCAGAATGAACCCGTAGCGGCGCATGACCTCGCGCCCGACTCGCTGTTGACAAACACCGCAAACTGCCGCGCTTCCGCCTCATGTTCGGTGCTGCCGACCACCGCTAACGCCTGATTCGGTGGGTTGTGCAGTTCTGCCGGAAGCAGCACGTAGCGTCCCGCATCGTCTGCTGCAATGCTTAATGACAGCGCAACAATGGCGACATCTTTACATTACCCGTTTCCGCGTATTGGCAGCGTTTGGGGCATTCTCACCCAAAATGAGATTAGGCTGCACCCGTTTCCCATAATCCAGCAGACTTCTAACGCTTCTCGCGCCGCGACACCATAGGGGGAGCATGTTCGGGGTTAGCGATGGCAATGCGGCTCACCCTTCCCGCGTTAAATCGTCGATGCTAGCAAATGTCAGCGAACTATCCGCGCGTGTCCAAATGGTAATGCGTCCCTGGGCGTACAGCGCGACGGTATCCGAGATGACAGTCCGGCACTCAAATCATCAATGTAGGGAGCGATTGGCAGCAGCGAACACATCGACTGGCGCACCCCTGTTCCAATTTGCTGCGTAAAGCTGTCCGGTTGAGCCGAAATTGAACGCGACAAACAATGCCCTGTTTGCTCGGTAAACAATACGCCCAGTTCCTGAAAGGCCATCAGGATCAGCCGCTGCTGCGACTGTGAGTGTAATTTCGGCGGCGGCGTTCGGTTCGGCAGTGGGTTCGATGTCGGTTCAGGGGACATCAGTGGGTGTTATGGTTGGCGTTCCACTGCTGGCACAGGATGCAAGTAAAGAGCGGCGATCAACAAATGAACGATAAAACGATTTTTCATGTTTCTTCCTCCATATCATCTTTAGGTACAAGTTCGCAGCGGTCAATCCAGCCTAAAACGGCATCGAGCTGAGCAAATGACCAGTTCGAGCGCCAGGAAACCGACACCAGGGGCAAGCAGCCCACGCTGTTTCCAATAGTTCAGCCCGTTTTTGGCGGCAGGCTGTTTTCTGGCGGCGCACCGGTGGGATCGTCGGAATATTAGCAAACGGGCGATATAAACGGCTCAAAATTCCACCCGCACATGACGAATGTTCGATGCAGGTTGCGCCTCGTGCAGCCACAATTGCAGCCGTGCCAACCTGCTTCCGTCAGTGTGTATTCGGTACGCCTGGGGAGCATCCAACCGATTCGATTTCCTGTCCAACGATCAAATTTTGCGCTGCTAACCGCTTCAATACGGGCATAGAGTTGGCTGGTACTTAAATTCAGACTTCGCCCAACTGCGCTGGGTCGAGGGAACGAATCGATCAGTTGATAGCCATGCCGTGCGTGAGCGGCAAAGCAGGCCGAGTAAAACATTATCCGGTGTAAAGTTGAGACCTTATGACCCTATTCTATCGTGGAATAGATAACAAAACAATGTCAACCGCTAGGATGCATACCAGTCGTACAATGAAGGTATGAATACAGTTTGAATATGTGGATCGGCAGCAGATGAACAATCCGCCTTTAATACTCATTGTTGACGACGATTGGATGAGCCGTGAACTGCTTCAAGCTCACCTGGACGGTTATCAGGTTATGATGGCAAATAATGGTGAAAAAGGGCACTGCAAGTGGCCGAGGCCAATCCGCCTGATCTTGTCATTGTTAGATGTACGGATGCCGGGGATCGCGGTTGCGAATTTGTGTCACAGTGCGGGCGAATACGAGTAACGCGCCCTTATCCCCATTTTGATGTTGAGCGCATTAGAAGGTGATGAACCGCGCCAGAAAGCCATAGCGGCAGGGGCAAATGATCTGGTTAACAAACCATTTGACTCAGTGGAATTAATGGCATCATCCGCAGCCTATTGGGACAAAAGTCCGGTTTGATTTATGAGCAGCAGCAGAGAAAAACTGACGCTTCACCGCCGACATGGTCTCCCGCGGTTGGGTGCACTGCATATTACTGGTAAAACTGTCGCTAAAGTGAGAACCGAGGTTTTACTGGGAATGTCCTTAGGCAGGCGGCCACCACGTATGACACGTCGGGGAGGCGACGGCCCACCCGCATGGCTGATTTTCTGGTTGAGTATAGCCACTTGTGTTTGGTGGCTATTATCTATGGCTGGCGCGCAAAATTTCCCCTGCGTACCGGCGTGGGGGGTGTATCGAAACGACGGAACAGGCAAAATCGTCTCGTCGGCTACAGCCCAGAGTTTTATACCCACGCGGCAGCCAACATCTGTTTTTTCACCGACACCGGTGCCAGAATGTGAGCCGTTCGTCGTCGTGCCCAATGCGCAGGTGCGCTGTCGCCTACCGAAGGTTCGGCCAATGATTGATTCGTTATTCGAGAATCCAGGAAGTGTGTGCTGGGTCGCGCCGAGCCGATAGTGAGTGGTATATTATCGACCAGAATCCAGCAAACCGGCGGCTGGAACTAGCCTATATGCGCGAAAGTGTGCTCGCGGCAGTGAACCCGACTCCGACACCTTCGCGGACACCAACACCCTTGCCGACGATTACAGCCACCTGCACCTACATTGACCGTCACGCCCGGCTGACACCACGCCCACCGAAACCCGTGATCCTGAAATAACGGACAACACCCAGCCCGACTTTACACCCTCACCAACCGCCCCACGTCAAAACGCATAAATAAAAAAAGAAGCACAACGACAAGCCCATTGGCACATCAAGATAAAGAATTCAGATATGGATGCTTTGTTGCCACCGCCAGAGGATACAGCGGCGGCGGCGGCGGCGAGAACATTTCGCCGACCCAATTTTATGAGAAACCTGATGATAAAGATGAGAACAAAATGACAGATCGATTCTCAAATTATCAATCCGGTTGTCATGCCAGGTATTTTATGGCGGCGACAATGTAAAAAGCCTCGCTGCCGCTATAGTTGCTGTAAAAGCGAGTTCAAAGTGCAAAGTTGAAAGTCAAAAGTGAAAGACAAGAGTGTACTGGCGACTCGTTGCACGAGACTAATTTTTTGAAGCACAAAAGTTCTGTTCATGTCAAGTGCGAAAAACGCTTTTATCCCGATGTCTATGAGGCTTACCAACGACAAGCCTCTTTTGGGATTTTATCAGATTTTAACGGGTGAAAACTTCCAATGTGCAGGCGCGTTCCATCCACTCCAGGGTATGGAATTGGGGTCAGCGTAGCCGCCAGGAAACGCAGCAGCGCACCTTACCAGAATGACGGCTACCAGATTGATACCGGCGTTATGTAAACCCTGTGCCGATCATTGGGCCGAAGGAAAGTTGCCAGATAGACCACCTGGGGAATAGGCAATTTTTGGCCCGTCCTTCCTTCTGCAGGTGTCATTAAAATAAGCGAACAAAGCGATACCGGCGGCTGTCATGATCCACCGAGAATAGCAGCGGCAGGCAGGGGCGATAATAAGATTGGCGATAACGCCACCAGGATTGAGCCGATACCCGTACCGGCCATCGCCAGCGCAGTACCGAACGGTTGCCAAAACGTACATGATCCGTCCTCGGCAAAAGTTGCCACAATCGCACCGGCTGAAAGTTCAGCTAAGGCATAGACACCATATACACTTCATCGGCTCGGGAGATGCTCGACTAAATGCAATGGTGTGAGCGGAAAAAACCGAGAAAAATGCGATGGATAACGGCTGTGATAAAGGCAGCCTGCTGGAATTGAGGCAAACGCCAGGGGATGATGCTGGATTCAGTCACGATGGTGTGGTTTGCTGAGATTGCTGTCAGGACATGAATTTTCGTCACATGCCACAGGCTGACGAGTGCCAGGATGAAAGCCGCACCAAACATCAATTGATAGTTTAGTGGAAACAGGATGATTTGTAACCATGCGCCCAACGCTAAACCGTTTCAGTCCAATGGTGACATTCATCACCAGTGAACGGCGGCCAATGACGTGACTTTTCGGGTTCCATTGCTTCGCGCATCATCACAGGAAAACACACCGCCAACGCCCTGTGCCATCGCTGGCAGCGCCAACGATAGGATCAACCACATTGGCTGAAATAATTTTGGGCATGAGGGTGTCAGCGCTGGGAGTAAAAATTGTAGGCGGAACATGAGCGCCGGTCAATAGAATACAGTTAACACGCGTCGTTATTATAGCGCATCATCCAGCGGCTTCCCATCGATGCTGAACAACAGAATGATGGCTGGCATGGTCATCCAGCCCAATTCGGTAGCGCCTGCACCTAGTGGTGTAATATACCTGTAAAAAGCGTGTTGTGGCTGGCAGTGCCAGACCAAACCATGCACATCGAGAACGAGATGATGAAAAATTGGCTTGTTCGAGAGTTTTTGGGCAATAGAGTTCAATGCGCGCATGACGAAAACAGTTCCTGGGTGATAAGATATAATAGGTCGAATGGACAGATCGGCGACACAATAAAACGCACGCAGTTTTACCCGGAAGCCAGCCGCATGACTGGTATCGGTATTCCGCTTCTATGAAAAACTGTGGTTTATAGGAGTGTTTATGTCGAACTGAAATTATGATACAGCTGACACCATGATATATCCATTTAGGTTTTGTGAAATATCCACATAGCCGATCTTGGTCTATAACTTTAGTTTGAGTTCTAATGAAACTCGCTTTGTATAGTGATAAAATGTAATATTCAGTAAATGAAGGGAAAGACGTTGTTATGTCATTTTTTTGAAATCGCCATAAACAACCGTCCCCCCAGCCAAACGGTTGAAAGCCCAGCTCCCCAAACCAGCAATTTTGTCCAATCACCTGTGGGTTTTTAGACGGTTCTGTGCGAACAGCACCCTTTGAAGCGCACGCTGCGTAGTAACGCAATGCGCCTGGATGGGGCATTTACAGGCACGCTCGAAATACAAGGGCAATGTTCTGGTGGGTGAAACTGCCAAAAAATCAACGCCGACATCAATGCCAAAAATATTTCGATTGCCGGGGCTTCCAATACCGCGGCAACATCAGTGGTAAGGTGCAGCTTTTGCGTACAGGCCGCATCTGGGCGACATTCGGGCGACGGCACTGACCACAGAAGAAGGCGCTTTATTGATGGCAAAATCACAATGGTCGGGGCGATGCGCCAGCCAGTATCCTCAAGCCGAGCCGATCAGCGAACCGGAGATCGATTCGGTTTTGCGATCCCGCTGGATGAACCCGAATTATGATAGAGAAGCCGAACGCTAGTGACAGACGATACGCTTGAAACCGTCATCCACTGCCGATGAGATCGGTTTAGAGACGAAGCCGATAACACCGATGACCTTCCGTCCGATTTCACTCGGACCTCCATAGAATTTGAAATAGGGATATGGTGCCGATAGCAGGAGCGCCCAAAATGCGCCGCTTACTGTTTTCTTTTGAGCGTGCTGGTCGCGGTTATCCATTTTGCGCCTGATTCGTTTTTTACGTACTCGGCGCAGGTGACGGCTTTGGTGTTACTGGGGCTGTTTATGAATACGCATATTGGGTATTTTTTCGTCCCCGGCGCGGCACAAAATTCCCGCCATCGCAAATTGCCGAAATGGAACGCCTGTATTTCCGCAGTATGCGTGAAATGTTGAATGATGAGCCAAATCTGGTGCAAATTGTCAACGACTTGCAGCGTATTTTGTCGATTGATCCCCAATATAAGAATTCACGGCATTATCTGAGTCGCGCACTCGTGCTGCAATCGGAAGGGGCAGACGACCAAAGCACAGACTGGAATGCCGTCGCGCAACAGTACCAAATCAGAAACTTCAGGGAACAGTTGATTGACCCTGATCCCGTTGTTCGCAAATCAGTCGTGATGGAATTCATTCAATATGGCGAGGATGCGGTTATTCCGTTGATTGCGCTGCTGATGGATGAGGGGATGCAGATAATCCGTGTCCATACCTGCAACCGCCCTGGGATGGATCGGCGGCGAAGATGCTGTGCAGCCCCTCATGGTGGCGCGTTGCAAGATGAAAATGCGTATGTAATGCCGCTACGCTGCCCGCGCCATGTGTTGGGTCGTCAATGAAACGGCTATTGATGGCCCAGAGGCGCTCAAAGACCAGATACCATGTGGCGCCGCCATGCCGCCTCGCGCTTAGGTTGGAGCCAGGATCGTACGTTCGATTGCCCCAGCCTGCTCGACCTTTTATTGATTGAAGAGAATAATGATGTTCGTGAGTATGCTCTGATTTGGCGCTTGAAGACCTGGGCGAACATAATGCACAGGTCATGCGTGTGGTAGAGTTAGCCGAATAACTTCTGGATCAGACGATGCAAATTACCCTTGATGTCGTAGACTTACTGCAATTACGGAAATTTGGAGCCGCCGCCCTGGTGACAGCTCACCCGTTTAGGGCGACAGACTGCGCTGCCATGTGCGGTTGATTTAATGTTGATCAACTGCTGCCGCGTCTGGCACGCCCTCAAACATTCACCGACATGGCGCATGAATAACGCCAATGCGACCAACGATCCGGCACGAATACCGCTGCGTGGATCTTTTCCGAGGATTATTTGAGCAATTATATCCTGCGGGTCGATTCGGCGGCGGCGATGCGCCAATCCTTGTTTAATTCGGCCTACAGCCGTTTTTGTCGCCCATTATCGGGCCGATGTCGAATTGACTAGGCGCAATCTGCAACACTGGCAGATGTCCGCCGGTCATAGCGATTACCGGGTGAAGATATGCTGCCTCCACCGGGATCACCGGAATGGATTCCAGCCGATATTACCGATGAAATTCGTGGCCTGGATGAACGCTATAACGCAACCAAACCGGGTTTGCCTGCCACCTATGTTGTAGGCGATCATTTCTGGCCGTTGCTGGTCAAAGCAACAGGGGAATTAAAGCAGCCGAACGCAGCATGGGCTGTATCAGACGAAACTGATTGTCTGGAAGCCAACCGTCAGGCGCTTGAAATCCTGGGTCGTGTCGCCTTCGCTTTGGGTCGTTCTCCCTCAGGCTTGTGTTGTCAAGTCTCTTCTTGAAAATTTGAGGTTTGTATATATGATCAAAGTGCTTTTTGTGTGTACTGGCAATATTTGCGTTCACCAATGGCGGAAGCTTGTTTTCGTCATCTGGTAGATGATGGTTTAGCCGATCAAATTAAAATTGACTCGGTTGGGCACAAGTGATGAAGAAGTCGGTAACACAACCCATCGCGGTACATTAGCGGTTTTGAGTAAGCATCAAATCCCCCATGAACCCCGCCGCCCGGACAAATTTCCCCGATAGATGTGCAGGGACCTGATTATCTGCTGGCGATGGACAAAGGCCACCTGACACGGCTGCAACGTTTCACCAATGGTGATCAGGCCAAAATGACGAAGTTTCTTCCAGTATTAATGCGCTAATGAGGCCGGAACAGTCAGCGCGGAAATGTCCCCTGATCCCTGGTATACCGGCAAATTTGATGAAACCGGCGACCTGATCCACAAGGGCAGTGAGGCGTTCCTGGCTTATTTGCGAAAACGCACGGGGTTGGTAAGTCATGCGAGCGCTCTGGTTATCGGACATTCACCTCTCAACTTTCTCAAGCCCTTCAGCATGGAAAAAGCTCTTTTCAATGGTACAGCGCAGCCAGCCGGATGTCCATTTTGCTTTCGGGTGATATTGGCGAAGCAGGGCGGTTGGAATGGAATTTGGCGCGGATGCAAAGCCGTTTTTCAACGCCCGATTTACTTCGTGCTGGGCAGCCACGATTATTACAGTAGTTCGATGGCGCACATTCACGACGTTATGGCGCGTAGTTCAAGCGACTTCTTTTGCGCTGGCTTACATCAGGTTGCATCGTTGGAATTAACACCGCAAATTGGGCTGGTGGGGGGCATGATTCCTGGGCGGATGGCCGCCTGGGAGATTACATAGGAGGTCATGCTTTAACGATTACCTGTTGATCGAGGATTTCGCTGATTGAATAAAGTCCAACGTTTGCAAAGCTGAATTAGATTAGCGATGAAGCCGCTTCACTGTCGAATGGCTCCCAAAGCGCGCTCGATCAATACGCACACACGTCTTTTTTTGTGACCCATGTGCCGCCTTTCGGGAAGCCTATTGGCTGAGGCACAGTTGAGCAGCGACGATTATTTGCCGCACTTTAGCTAGTGGGGCAAGGCATTTGCTCGATATTATGGCGCAGTATCCACAGCATGTCAGCTTACCGTTTTGTGTGGGTCATGCACAGTCCAGGCAGCGTCCAAATCCGCGATAATTTGCTGGTTCTTAGTGCCAAAGCCGAATATGGCGTGCCCCTTTATCCAGCAGGTTTTTGACCTGGGAATGAACCGCTTTACTTCGCTGAGACGGAGCTTTTTTGCTGGGGCTGCTGCTCGTTTAATCACGGTTTTGACCACTACCGGCGGGCTGTCTTTGGCCTCAACGTCCGCCCGACTTCCGACAACAGCAATTTGCTGTTAATGTAATCACCAGTCAAGTGGAATATACAGCACCGGCCCAACCGCCAGGGGCAACAAATACCGGGCAGCAGCGCTTTTGGCCGCCAGGATCAGCAGTAGACCAACCAGCACCAGCGCCACAATAATCACCACTTCGCGTGGCCCATCAACACATAACCCTTGATGATCGTCACGCTGCCATTTGCGTTCCGCCTTTGCCTGAAGCTGGGTGGTACGGTTGAAACGTCCGGCCACTTTAGATGAAGCCGACAGCGCGAAACCGCCATTTTTTTTCTGTCCAGCCTTCCTAATTTGCTGCTGCTGTGAATCCATTCAGTGCCAAATATACACTTTGGGAGACCACCGTTTTTCGGTGTAGTAGGTGAAACGCACGTAAAAACTCCTGCTGTTTTTAGTCTATCGCTTTATTGGATGGGTTATATCTCAATTTATCCGTAAGGCCCTTTAGGAAATTTTTACCAATAACTCTTTACTAAAAACTTTAACTCTTAAATCATCGGTATCGTCACCGCCATCAATCACGAACACCCTGACCGGTGGTGAAATCTGGAAGCAGGTGAAGCCAGGAAAAGCGCGATTCCGGCGATGTCGTCTGAGTTCACCAATGCGTCCGGCGGCGTCCGTTGCAGCATTTCATTCAAAAAAATGTCTTCCGTTCTGCCAGATCGCGCTGGCAAAATTTCGTCTTCACCAATCCCCGGTGCAATCGCGTTCACCTGATATTGTCGCTGCCTAATTCCATCGCCAGTGTTTGGGTCAGATTGATGACCTGGCTTGGTGATGCTGTAAATCCCCGCATCCGGACACGCAGACCGTTGACCGATGCCACGTTAATAATTTTACCACCCGCCGTTCTGGCGCATCGATGGTACAAC
>JAHFWI010000272.1:0-12216 GCA_028554975.1 Himalopsyche kuldschensis | reverse complement strand
AGTGCCAATCTTGGCATCGGTGACCCCAATCGTATCAAGGGTTACATTGCCACTATTGGTGACGAGGAAGCCATAGGCAATGGTATCGCCTTGATCCTGGCCATTGCCATCCAGATCAACAATAGCCCCAGCCGACTTCACGAGGGTCAAAGCTGGGGTCTGTGTGATGGTCACACTGTTCGTCCCCGCATCATTAACCGGGGCCCCTTGTGGGGTGGACGCATTGGCAGCGGCTGTGTTGTTAATAACGCCTGCATCAAAGTCAGATTGTGTGACCGTGTAAGTGCCGGTGCAGATCTTGACCACATTGACGCCAAGGCTGGTGGCCGATCACGACAGGCTTGGGATCAAGGGATCGGTCACTGTGAGATTAGATAGCGTCACGTCCCCGGTGTTCTTGGCCGTGATCGTATAGGTCAAGACTTGGTTGACCGCCGTTATGGGTAACGTGGCAGCCGACTTGGTGACAGTCAATGCAGGGTCTTGGTTAGCGCCTAATGTGAGGTCCTTTGGTGGCGATGAGACTGGGATATTGGCCGCCCCATAGGTCGTACTTGCATAGGCCTGATTGGTCAGCGTTCCTTGATCAAGATCAGCCTGTGTTACCGTATAGTTCGCCGTACAGGTCTTGGTCTCACTTGGTGTAAAGGTAAGGTCGGTGGGGCTTGGCGTATAACAGGCAATGGTACCAATCTTATCATCCACCACATTAATCACCCGGGTGAAGGTGGCGTTGCCAGAGTTGAGAATGGTAAAGCTATAAGGGATCACTTCGCCAAGCGTGTTAAATGCGGTCGAGGTTGAGGTCTTGGCAATGCTAAGTGCAGGGGTTGCCCCCGCAGGAACCGTCTCTGAGACCTGTGGCGAGCTGATCGGTCCATTGCTGGTCCCACTGCTGGCCGATGCCAAATTGGTGACAGATCCCACATCAAGATCTTCCAGCACCAATGTATAAGTGGCACGACAGGTGTGGGTCGCACCCGGCAGAAGCACACCACCGGGAAAGGCTGGACACCTAACCGGCGAGACCCGGTTATCAGTGACCGTCATCGCAGAGGTCAGCGTGGTGTTGCCCGTATTGGTGATGATGTAATCATAGGTGACGCTATCACCCACATTGACGAAGGCAATAGAGGTCGCAACCTTATCAACCGTCATGGCGCGGGTTTGTACGCTAGGCACCGTGGCTTGATCAGAAGGCGACGTGAGGGGACCAAGCGCCGTCCCACTGCGGGCGGTCGCCGTATTGACCACGGAGCCATCATCAATATCACTTTGGGTGACCGTATGGGTGGCCGTGCAATTGAGCGTGGCTTGTGGCAGAAGACCGCCCACAGGCAAGACATCGCACGTCACACTGGCCTTATCATCAGCCACCGTCACCGCTGTGGTCAGCGTCATGTTGCCCGTATTGCGCACAAGATAAGCGTAAGTGAGCGTATCGCCAACCGCATCAAAGCTTGGCGTTGGCGTGGTCTTCTCAACCGTCAAGGCAGGGGACCGCGTAATGGGAGACACAGTAGGCGTATTATTATTGGCAGCCGACCCTGAGATATCAGTGACCGGAGCCCCTGTTGGCGGCGTTCCCGAAGCGGTCGCACTATTGGTCACACTTCCTGTGTTCACGTCACTTTGTGTCAGCGTATAGGTCGCGGTACAGGTCGTAGACAGCGTTGGCGCAAGTGATGTGACCGGGCATGACACAGCACCCACTTTAATATCCGCAACCCCAATGGATGTGAGCGTCACATTGCCAGCATTGGCCACCACAAAGCTGTAGAGGATGGTGTCACCTGCATCCTGACCATTGGCATCCAAGTCACTAATCGCGCCAGAAGACTTCACAATGGTAATCGCAGGTGAAGCGGGGATCAGGCTAACGGTTGGTGTGTTATTATTAGCAGCAGAGCCCGACACATCCGTGACCGTAAGCCCTGTTGGTGGCGTGCCAGAGGCTGTGGCACTATTGGTGACCGAGCCTGTGTTCACGTCACTTTGCGTGAGGGTGTAAGTGGCGGTACAGGTGGTAGATATGGCTGGAGCCAATGTGGCAACCGGGCATGACACTGACCCCACCCGCGCATCCGTTACCCCAACACTTGTCAGCGTCACATTGCCCGCATTGCGGACCTCAAAGCTGTAAGTGATGCTATCGCCCTGATCCGCCCCATTGCTATCAAGATCAGAGATCGCTCCGGCTGATTTTACAATGGTGATGGCGGGAACGCGTGTGGGTCCGGGAATGGTATTGCTGTCTGTCACCGGACCGAGTGCGCCCGCTTGCGGCGTGCCCGTTGCAGTAGCGGTATTCAACACGCGACCCGCATCAACATCGGCCTGCGTGGTGGTGTAGTTTCCAGTACAGATCACACTTTCGGCTGGATCAAGAAAGGCAGTACCTGCAGCAGGTGGTGCCGGGCAAATGACACCAGTGATTTTGGGATCAGCGATCGCGATATTGTTGATCCAAACACTGCCAATATTGCGATAGGTAAATGTAAACCAAGGAATGACCGTTCCAAACCGCCGGGAAGCTCGTCATGGTTGAGGCTTTGTCAAGTGTTACGCCAGGGGCCACATTCAAAGGCACAACAGAAGTGTTGGCATCATTGCCGCGCTTGAAATCCCAGAAATTGTCATTGGGGTCTTTGTCAAAAATACCTGCGGTAACCCCCCCAGACGAGAGCACACCAGCCAGAATTGTAGCGTCGGTTGATTGAAACCAACCTGTGTCCAAAAGATTATCGCCAAAACCAGTTCCGCTGCCATTCAGCGTAACGCCCGTGATGTCGGTATTTTGTGTGGCCACCGTCGACCAATTGCCTGCATTCGCGCCGAAGACAGAACCATTAATACGCAAAGAGAGATCGTTGAAGTCGAACTGCCCCGTACGACTATCACCATCCCACGCTGTAAAACGCACACTCATGCGGGTGATGCCACCACCAAGATAAGTCGAACACGTTGAAACGCCGCAATTTAAAGGCATCACGGGTGTAATTTGCATCGGGTTACCCTGCCAAGCAGCAGGGGTTCCATTATTATTATAGCCTTGGAACATCGTGGATGGATTGGCAAACTGGTAATAGACATTACCATTAGTGCCTTCGAGAACAATGACCACGCCACCAGCTTGGGGATAAGTGGTTGGGATAGTGATGGCGGTGCCCGGAACTGTGGTGGTAAACGTTGTGGCCAAAGCGGCAGACGACAAGCCCAGAATAATGCATAAGACCCCGACTAATCCGCAAACGACTGCACGCAGATGGGGTATATTTTTCTGTTTCAACGATTGAAAATACCGAACTGAATACAGATGCGTTGCGGTTTTGCGCGCCAAGGCCATGCCTTCCCCCAATGTTTAAGAAAATATTAAGGCCAAGTCGTAATGTTCAGAGATATGTCACTCCAAAAGCAAACAAGCCGACACTTAAATTACGCAACTAACCCACTGAAAATTTGAGAAATGACCAAAACACTGGCCAAACTCAGCATTTTAAGACCGCAATCAGCCACAACCAGAATGCGAAACTTAATTTTTTATTAACCACCTAAATGAATCGTAAAAGTTAACAAAAGGTTAACGAATTGATTCAAAATGGCAAATTTAAGCGAAGTGCCCACAAGCCCAGCGTCAGCATTTTTTAAAGTAAGTGAGAAAAATCCAGCTTTCTAGAAAAAGCTACTCGCGTCGTTTTGATTGCACGGCAGACATTGTGCGGACCAAATTTTCTTCAGCTGAACTGTAGCTTTTCTGCGCAACCGCCATAAAAATAGCATCCATAATATTGAGTTGCGCTATGCGCGCAGCGGCGTTTTCGCTATTAAGCGGCGAACCAAGCGCTGTCGAGCACAAAAACCACATCCGAAAGCTCCGCCAACGGCGATGATTCATAATTGGTAATAGCAATGACACTGGCGCGATTGACGCGCGCAATTTGAACCGCTTCAAGAACGCCGGTGGTGCGTCCAGAATGCGAGAATGCGATGACCAAGTCCCCGGCCCGCAGCAAAGAAGCCGACATTGCCATCATGTGCGTATCGTCAAACACGGATGCACGAACACCAATGCGCAAAAATTTATGGGCTGCATCGCGGGCAATTTGGGCAGAGCCACCTAAACCATAAAACTCTCGGTAACTGGCGCCATGAATAAGCTCGGCTGCCCGCCGAAACCCTTTCATATCAAGAATGGCCAAAGTTTCTTCTAACGCTTGAATTGCAGTCCGGAAAACTTTTTGCACGATAACTTCCGCCGTGTCTTCAGGCGCTAAATCTTCATGCAAATCCACATTTGGCAAATGCTTGTAAGCGCTCATGGCAGCGCGCAAATCACGAAACCCGGCAAAGCCCAATCGCTTTGCCGCTTTGACCACCATAGCTTCCGAAATGTGTGCATCAGCCGCAACTTGCTTTAATGGCAGCGGATCATCAGCCGCACTGCGCAGCATGACTTCGGCAACCCGCGCTTCGCTGGGGGTCAAGTCCGGGATCATCATCCGAATGCGAGGGCCAACAGTGCGCGGATCGAAGGTCAATAAATTCATCCTTTGCCTCATGTGAGGCGAACTACGAGAATGTTAAGAAAGGCAATACGCTTCTTTGCCAGCACCCGGTAGAATGCCTGTACAGAAAATATTGTCAATCCATGGCGCACAGCCTCACAATTGATGATTGCAACGCGCCTGCTCAAATAACGTATTCAGATTGTTGCAGTGGGTAAGCTTTCAGCACTAGGACCTCCGCCATACAATGCTTCGCGCACGATATTGTTGCTGGTTACAGCATCTTGTCCCGCAATGGCCGCCTTGAGGCGATTATCTGCTTGCAGCTTTCGAACGACTGCACGTATGGCTTCAACAGTTGCAATATTGGCACTGCACTCGGCCACCGGGTCGATCCCCGTTGTATCGGGAAAAGTATCAAAATAAATTGGGCGATCATAGCCAATCTCTTCTAACACGTAGATGAGCTCAATAGTTTGTATGGGGTGCACGCTGCCCACCATTAGGCCATCATCGCGCTTGGCGTATCCATCGTTGAGATGCACACCAAAAGTTTGAACTGCGCGCAGCCAGTGCCGCCGCATAAGCTGGCATTTCATCCGCATACAGAACATGGGCAAAATCAATAGTCACGCCAATGTTTTCGCGTCCCATTTCATGGATCGCCAACATTGTTGTGCCAATATCGGGCATCAATGCAAAGCTGCGCGGCTCGTTCGGTTTATATTCAATGCTAACCTCGGAGGTTGGCACATGATCGGCGACTTCTGATATGGCTTCTAAAGTTTGATCCCACAGGCGGGCATAATCAACTTGAAACGAATAATCAAAAACCATCCTGCCCCCATCCACAGCGTCATCAAGGAACCACCAAGCTCAAGCATTTCATCGATGCCGCGTTTAGTTTGATCAATTGCCAGTCGGCGCAATCGTGCATCTGGATTGGTAAAAGCCCCAATCTTAAAGCCAGGATCGCTATAGTAGCGCATCGCAAACCCATTCACCGCTAGACCAAGATCATCGAGATGCTTGCGCATTTCTACAATCTCAACGCCACTGAGATGATCAGGATAGTTTAAATCCACCGCATTGAGACCCGGAACTTTCGCCGCGTGGGTCAATAACCCAAGTACGCCAAAATGCGTTAACGACGCATCAGACCCCATACCGCCGTTCTTGAATGAATTCAATCTGGCGGCATATTTATAAGGACGATCTGAACTTGAAATTTTCATTCTAGAATTCTTTCTATTTAATAAAGACCTTACAAATTGATCACGCCTTTGCGCAAAATGAAGCAGCCGTATGGACCGGGATCCGAGGTCCGCACGATAGCAAAAGACGTTTTGGCAGCCGCATAGAAATCAAACCGATCATAAGCGCCGATGGTAATTTTGCTGGCTGTAATCTCATCCACTGTTGCTTGCATGGCAGCAAATATTGGCACCGTGCCATCAGGATCACCAACCACCCGCATGCGCATGACAGGGATTATCAACAAAAGTATCAAGCGGCATGAGTGCCAAATGGCGCGTGTGGCCTGCGGGATGGTGCAGCCAGAAAAATCTATCAGTTTGCCATAGGTGGTTTCTTTGGCAATCGTCACGGCGGGATGATTCACATCGCAAAGCACAATATCATCACCATGACCCATCTGCATTAAAACATAGAGAAGTTCGGCTGAAATAATAGGGTCAACATGGCGAAGCATTGGGCGTTCCTTTTATAGCGTGCGAGATACAAAACCAGCAGCATAGCGATTGGCAATCTGGCAAGAACTAAGCAGCACTGAGCCTGCCGCAAGTTCAGCCGCCAGCACACCAACAAAGCAATCCCCTGCCCCATGCGTAGATGTGACATGCACCGGAATGGGCCTGATCTCATGCACTTTATCATGAGTTGTTACTACTAAACCATCACCACCCAATGTGATGATCACACTACGCGATTTAGATGTGAGTTTTGAAATAACCTTTCGCGCTTCGGATCGCGATTGAACAAAGGTACCGCACATAGCTTCCGCCTCAACGCGGTTGACAATCAATACATCTACCAGATTTAAAAGATCATCGCCCAAGGCACGCGCGGGCGCCGCATTGAACACAACCACAGCCCCAACGTCGCGCGCTGCTTTGGCGGCTGCAACATTAACATTATGCGGCACTTCATTTTGCAAAACCAAAACTTTAGCACCTCCCAATGCGTTGAAGTGGTGCCGCACGACGGCAGGATCAATTGTCAAATTTGCACCCGAAACAATAACCGCGCCATATTCGCCGTTGTCTTGCTGGATAGCCACACTCATGCCCGAACCATGCGCCGGTTTAACAACGATAGCGGACGTATCAACATCCAAATTTCGCAAGTTTACCAGAAGCATATCGCCGAAATCATCTTGGCCCACACATCCGATCATGGCCGTTCGCGCGCCAGCGTTTGCCGCTTGCATGGCTTTGATTGCCGCCCTTGCCACCACAAACTTTTTGCCCATGCGCTGCCCACCGCCGTTTCATCAAGTCGTGGTAGATTGGGCGCGCGAACAACAATATCGAGATGTAAACTGCCGCACACAACAACGTCAAAAGCGGTCACTTAACTGCTCCGGCCGTAAGCCCTTTCACGATGTATTTTTCAAGGAAAATACCAATAATGATCAAAGGCAGAATGGCTGCTGATGCCAAAGCTGCCATTGACCACCAGCTAATGCCTTGTGAGCTTTGGCTGGCCACCATCACGGGCAGTGTTTTTGCACTGGTGCTGGTGAGCAAGGCCGCAAAGAAATATTCATTCCAACATAAAATCATTGAGAGAATAAAAAGCAGCAACCATGCCGGGCGCTGCAATCGGTAGAACAATTTTTTATAAATGCGCCCCACGTCGTGCAACCATCCACCAGTGCGGCTTGTTCGAGCTCGTAGGTATAGTGTCAAACTGATCCCTCATAATCCAGATGACGATTGGTAGAACCGACAACGCGTAGATCAAGATCAGGCCGACCATTGAATCCAACAAAGCCAATTCTTTATACAAAACAAGGAATGGCATCGCGAGAACGACGGGCGGTAAAATCAATTGAGAAAGAAAGAAAACGAAATATCTTTGTTCCGCCAAATTGCAAATTTATAGTCAAAGCGACTGAGCCCATAGGCAGCGGTTGAGCCTATAATCAGCGCCAGTCCAGCGCCTCCAAAAGAGGCTTGCACGCTGTTCCAAAATCGCTTGATAAACTCTTCGCGCGGTGTGGAGACGTTCCAAATGGTATCTGGGGATAAACCAATGGCGCGAAGACCCAAACAACTCGGTTGATACTGCACCCATGGAATAATATTGCCGAGCTGCACATCTTTTGCCACTTTGAATGTGGTCGAAAACGTCCAGAAAATTGGGAACAGCGCAACAATCGTCCACAAGATCAAAGCGGAATAGATCAGCGTTTTTTTCATGTATTCTGGCATGGCTTAATTTGGCCTCTGCATATATTTGCTCACATAACGCAAGAGCAAGGTGACAAAAACAATAATCAAAATCAGATAAACTTCAGCCACCATGGTTCCATAACCCACGTTAGAGCGGTCTTTATATTCACGGAAAATAAAGCTTGAAATCGTATCAGTTGCCCCACCCGGTCCACCAGATGTGGTGTTGATCACAATGTCAGCAAGCTTCAACTGAAAAATAATCCGCAAGACAATCGCAGTCACACTGATCGGCAGCATCAGCGGAAATGTAATCTGCCAAAATCCTTGCCAACCCGTAGCACCGTCAACCTTTGCCGCGTCCTGCACTTCCTTGGAAATAGCCTGTAAACCCGCCAAGAGCAGTATCATCATAAACGGGATCCATACCCACGCATCCATCGCAGCAATCGTAATTTTGGCCAGCCACGGATCAGTAAACATGGACGGATTTTCCCAGCCTAAAAATCGGAACAACCGCGGCACCGGACCAAACCGATACTCCATCATTGATTTGCCAATCATCCAACTCACCGCCACAGGTGAGAGCATGAACGGCAACAAAAATGCAATCCGGAAAAATTTGCGACCTTAACATCAGCGTTCAGCAAAAGCGCTAAACCAAAAGCAATCGCATATTGCACCAAAACCGTTGCGACATAAAACACCATGTTCCCAAGCGCATTCCAAAAATACGGGTCATTGATCAGCTGATAGAAATTCGCGAGCCCGTTGAATTCTGCTTGACCCCGTCGCTGAAGAAAGGTTCCAATCGGTGAAGGCAATGTAGAGACCAAAAAAGGTTGGGAAAATAACCAGCGCCAATGTAAAAAGAATTGCAGGCAGCACAAATAACGCGCGCCATCCACCTTCGCCATAACGTAATATATTTCCAAAACATAAAGCCGCCGCCCAAAACAGGCTGGCGATTAAAATTGGAAACCAATTTTTGAAAACCGAAACGAGTAGCACCGCCTGCAAACAAAGCCTGCATAATGACCATAATGGCAAGTGTTAAGCTTGTGCCATTGATCAACCACTTCCCCAGCACCTGCCGCTGCTCAGAAACAGCCGCCGCAACAACATCACTGCCAAATGGGGAATCTGTGGTCATGTAAATTCAATACTTCACATTACTGATATATGGCAACTTGTCGAAAGAGACCCTTCGAGGCTTACCAAAATGAAACCAGCATTAATAACGTCACCCCGGCAAAGGCCGGGGTCCAGCTAAACCAAGATTAAAGCTGGATCCGGCCTGCGCCGGATGACGAAAATTGAGAAAGGACGGTGCAGTTTATGCCCCATCCGCTTCCAGCTTTCTTTAAGCCCCCAAAGACGCCTTATACAGCTTAATTTGGTTTTCACGGCCCAATTGATCCGTGAGCTTTTCCCATGCCGCAGCAATAGCGTCTGCACCTGCTTGCGCTGTGGCTTGGCCTGCAAAATTTTGGCAAGTTCATCTTCAGCTACTGAATAATATTGGAAGATGCCGGGAATGCGGGTTCAATCGCAGCATTTGATGGTTATAGGAATTGGCTTGACTATTGAGGAAGCTCTTGATGAAGGCCTCATCATAGCCAGCAGAAACCCACTCAGCCACATCAAAATGGCTCTGACGATAGGGTTGGAAACCTGATGGGTAAGCGGCACACCAGAGCGAAATATCCTTACCGCCCAAATGCGCGGCCAATGACCAAGCCGCTTTTTGCTTCACAGGGTCCGCATCAACACGGGCCATCACATAAATGCCCCCCAGCCGATATACGCCATGTTTGGGCATAGTTTGACCAGATGCAAGTTTATCCCATGCGCCAGTTTTCGCATTATAAACATCGTCCGAACCCGGCAAGATATCAAACGCTGTTTTGCCTTGATAACCGATGAATCGTTTGTGTAACATTCGATCCAATATCACCCCACCATGAGAGCATAGTGCCGGTACCAGCAAGCGAACTGCTTGAAGCCGGTTGTGCCCGGATCCGCATTAAGCTGGTCTGCGGGTTCTGACGGCAGTGAGTCCAACACATCTTGAATAGCGCGCACCCAAGCAGGGTTATTCACCCGTGGCTTCATGGTGTCAGCGTCAAACAAGAATGCTTTGTCATCAGGGTGCTTGGCATAGGCTGTCGCGCGCGAACCTAAGAAGTAGAACGCAAAGCCGCCCCAGCCCTTGGTTGGATCCAAGTAAATCATAGAGATCTTGGCCATCAAGTTTTTTGCCTTTGAGGAACTTGGTCGCCGCATTAACCTGTTGCCAGGTTTTTGGAACACCCCATTCGGTCGTGTTGCCAGCTGCTTTCCATTCAGCCGCAAGGCCAGCGTCGGCAAACACATCCGAGCGATAGTTGAAATTATGGCACTCGCCATCACAAGACACGCGGTACGTTTTGCCTTCCCATGTGCCAACTGGTGCTTTGAGGTAGCCAACATAATCATCCATATCGATTTGGGTTTTGACCCAATCCGGCATGACCGAGGCCAAACTTTTGCCGCATACATCGCCTTCAAATGGTGCGCCCATTTCGGTGATGTCAAAGTCCACAGTGCCAGTGGCAATCGATTGTTGCAGGCGGGCATTATAATCAGCTTGCGCCAAATCGATCCAGTTGATTTTCGCACCTGTGTAATCGGCCCATGCCTTGAAAAGCCCGCGTAACAATACGTTATGAACGTTTTGGTTATTGAGTCCCATAAAGGATAATTCAACGCCCGCAAATTCGCCAGCTTTCACACCAGCTTTGGTGGCGTCCAAGCACGCTTCACCAACTTTTTGCCAATCAGCGTCGGTAGGTTGGCCTTTGCCAACACCGGGGATTTGCAAAATTGCTGTTCGCAAGTCCGAACCCGCTTGCGCTGCTGGCAGACCAACGCCCATGCCCATGGCAGTTGCCATTGCGGCACTGCCCTTCAGCATCATGCGGCGGCTCATCATTTCAAAAAATTGTTGTTTCATATCGTCCTCCCATTTCACGAGTTTTGCTTTCGTTTTAGTTATCAAATTGCAACTCGGATTAGCTATTTAGGGGATAGAGAATTTGTTCTGTCAACGCGCCAAACTTCACAAGTTTTGTGAAGTCGTCACGAAAACTTTTCTCCAGTCTCTAAATCAAACAGATGAACCAAATCCTGGGGAAAATGAAATCCTACTTTCTGACCTGGGTTAAGCTGCAACCGATTCCGAAAAACCCCAACCACGCGTTGCGCGCCGAGGCTTGTAAACAAATGTGTTTCAGAGCCCATAGGCTCCACAACTTTAATCGTAGAAAGTGCACCATTGTCAGCAATTAACGTGTTCCGGGCGAATTCCAAGCGTTGCTTTGCGCCCGGCATATTTTTTGAAACTGGGATGTAAAGGCAGCATTTGCCCCTCCGGCAACACAAACGTTGCCTTCCCTTCAGCTTCAATTGCGCCCTGCAGCAAGTTCATTGATGGCGAACCAATGAAGGCGGCGACGAAAATATTTTTCGGTTCGTCGTAAAGTTCTAACGGCGTTCCCACTTGTTCTCCCACACGACCATTATTCATCACAACAATCTTATCAGCCATCGTCATGGCCCTCAACCTGATCATGCGTCACATAAATCGTCGTCGTGCGCAGACGTTGATGCAGCTCTTTAATTCCGCCCGCATTTGCACGCGAAGCTTGGCATCAAGGTTGACAATGGCTCATCAAACAAAAAATACTGCCGGATCGCGCACAATGGCCCGCCCCATGGCCACGCGCTGCCGCTGCCCACCTGAAAGCTGCTTTGGGTAACGCTCTAAAAGCGGTTTAAGATCGAGGGATTTTCAGCCGCCCGGCTAACACGGGTTTGCACCAGTTTCCGGAAAGCCTGTAATCGTAAAGCAAACGCCATGTTATCAGCCACAGTCTTGTGGATAAAGCGCATAAGATTGAAACACCATGGCAATGTCGCGGTCTTTGGGTGAGGTTAGTGACCAAGCGATCCCCAATTTTAACATCGCCGCCACTTAGCGTTTCAAGCCCTGCAACCCGCAGTAGCGTAGATTTGCCAAACCCGATGGTCCAACCAGCGCAATAAACTGACCATCTTGAACATTAATCGTAATGTCATTGTAACACTAGCTGGCCATATATTTTTTATGGACATTCAGAATATCCACCGAAGCCATCTAGCACCTCAATCAAAAACGAACTGGCCACACAATTGAATCATTACCCCAACGAAGCAACCAAGAATACTTTACAAACTTGTGAAGTGCAAAGTTGTCGGTTAAACGCCAGCGCCCT
>JAHFWI010000271.1:0-12277 GCA_028554975.1 Himalopsyche kuldschensis | reverse complement strand
TTTTGCGTTTTGGGCCAAAAACCCCCTTTTTGAGGAAAATTTTTGCAGATTTTGGGCCACAGTTGCTTTAAAAATAGTTTTGTTGGCCCAAGCGGTGTGTAACGCTTGCAGATTTTGTAAATTTAACGGTTTTAGCTTATTGTTTGTTTCAAAACCGTCAATACTTAACGGTTTTGAAATGCCAGTTTTTAAATCCGCATAAAAAACATCTAAAAACGCGTTAAGTTTAAGCAAATGCGTGTCTTCCGTTTGAAAATACGGTTGCCAAATAAACGGCTTGGCCGCCCAAATCGCACGCACCCAACTATCCTCGCCGCGCACAAAGTTTATATCGCAATTACGCAGCAAAATGTCGTATTCTACTTGGCTTAAAAACGGCAATACTTTTAAGGTTAGATTACCTTTTACATAATGCTCACCAGCCACCATTTTTACGCCAAAATAATCCGCAAGGTCAGCAAACAAAGCACCTGCCGTCACATAACAAATGGTTGGTTGTGCGCCATTTTGAATGCTATCAAGCAAGCTGGCAATATTGGATTGTGGGTAATAAAACAGTGAAACTCTTAACGAATATTGATCTTTTGTCAGATTGTTTTGCAAAGTTTGATGATAAAAATTAGTTTCTATTTGTGGCAAATTTTCGCGCAGCAAACCACCCGTTTTTGGCGTAAAGCCAGGGTAAAAAAAGTGGCGTTTTTGGGTGATGCCAGTTAAGACGGAATGTTTGCCGTGAAAGTCATCCACCCATTTTTCGGCGGATAAATACTCAAAATTGACCCATTTTACTTGCGGATTTTGCGCTAAATAGTGTGTTGGCAAACCGCAACTAAACGCCTCAATCACAACATCAGTGTTGTTAACAAAAACAGTATTTTTTTGCCAGTGAATAATCGTAACTTGTTGAATGTTTTGGGTTTTAAGCGTTATATCTAAACCCGCAATAATCTGACTAGCCGCTTCAAAATTATCAACATAAAGCCGTATTTTTAAGCCGTGCTCAAGTTGTAATTGGCGCGCCAAGCGCCAACACACACCGATGTCGCCAAAGTTGTCGACGATTTTACAGAAAATATCCCATTTTCTCATTTACAAAAGATCAATACCAAACTGTTTTAAAACAATGGCATACCCATAAAAAACCACCAAAGTAAAAATAATACAAGCCAATAAAGTCAGCCAAAAGCCTAACTTGGGCAGCCAATACGGAAACAACAAAAACATCGGCAAGGTTGGCAACACATACCAAAATGTGTAATACGCATGGTTGGCAAATTTTGCCGTGGGCTGATGCTCAATGTATAGCCAAATCAATGTCAGCACTGTCACTAATGGCAATGCGGCAACTAAGCCGCCCAGTTTGTCGCTACTTTTGGCGAACTCAGAAACCGCAACTACCATAGCTGCGGTAATTAGGCACTTAATAATGATATACAACATGACGCCCCCTAAAACTTACAGTCAAATTATTACGTCATTCTGAGCCCAAGATTTATTTAGGGCGAAGAATCCAGCTTTTGATTGATAAAGTATAATGGATTCTTCGCCTTGCTCAGAATGACGAATAAGTTAAATAGTTGATTATACTTAAATTAACAAAGGTGCAATAAATGCAAAAAATGCCCCAACGGCAAAAATGGCGACCGATAGCCAATAAATCCGCAGTGCATTTTTGCGCGTTTTGGTGCAAATGGTTGCCAATGCGGCATCTGCAGGGCAAGGCGCATTGCGCGCTTGCACTTGAAAATAGCCTGCAATCGCCAGCATTGCACCTGCTAAGCCAAACACCAAACCTTTATGTTCGCTTATCCAAACCAATTGCGGAAAATGGCTAGTTAAGTTGACCAGCGTTGCCGCCGAGCCAATGGCTACCAAGGTGGCTGGCAGCGCGCAACAAATCAGCGTTGAGCCGCTGGTGAAAAGTGACAAGATATTGGATTTTTGCGCGGCTTTAACCACGCTTAAGTCGTTATTTTTGCTCATTTTTTCGCCTCTGGTTTCGTTTCTTGCCTAGATTCTAACTGGGCCTTAATATGCGCTATTGGATGTTCGCTGATCTCGATTGACGTCACATCGTACCCTGCTTTTTTAATAATATCTTTCACAGTATCGTTACTTAAGGTTTGGCCATCTTTCACTTCTACCGCGACCAATTTTTGCTTTAAGTTCACGTAAACATCTTTGGTTTGGGTAAGTTTGCGTATTTTTTTCTCAATGCCCTGCGCGCAAAATGCACACACCATGCCGTTGACTTGCGCTTTAATGGTTTGGGCGGCAAAAGCGACGTTGCTTAAAAATACCGATAAAACAAGCGTTGTTACTAATAATTTTTTCATGATAAATCCTTAAAATAGTGAATTAAAATATGACCATAAAGTTAAAGCGTGGCTCACGCATGTTATTCACGCCCGCTTCAACAAAAAGCTTTTTGTTGATTAAACGTAGCATGGGCGTGATTTCAATTTTGTCGCTTAAGCCGTTCATGTTGCGGGCCTCGACAATCAACCAAGGTTGGGTTTTATCGTAATCGCTCTCATAAAATGAAAAACCCGCCCGCAAAGAAGTAAAGTCGTGATTGATGTTTGATGCACGATACAAGCGATGTGCTGCCTGAAAATAAACGCGCGTGGTTTCATAATCCAATTGCACGCCAGGTGTCACCATCACTTTATCAAAGTCGCTACTGAACCCGTTGTCATTATCCTCACCTTGCAAAGCACCAATGCCGCCTTGAAACCACAAGTTAGCTTGCGCGTGCGGCAGATTCCAACGGCTGATTAAACGCGTATAAGTGAGTTCTTCTAGCGTTCGTGATTTGGTTTTGTCGTCACTTCGCATATAAGTTGCGCTCACGCCAAGAGCATCGCGCGGCGTGATGGCATAGTTGACGAATGACTCACGCCAATTATTGTTGAAATCGCCCATTGCCATGAACGACTCATCAAAACCCATGGGGCCTGCAATTGAAATGTGAGAGTAAAGCAAAAAACTAGCTGGCAACAAAAATTGCCATTTTAAAACCGTTAAGTCATTGATTTTCATGATATCCTTAAGTTAAAAAAGGTGTTGCGCCAATATTTAGACGCAACTTGGACTTTCTAGCTTAGGATATGGGTGGTTTGATGCTGGCGGGTAAGTGAATAGAGAGATAAATTGTTGCGGGTTTTGTCGCAAGCCGTTGCGAAAGCGGCGCGAAAAAATTAGGATTAAATTGCGCAAAACTAACCGACGCGCTCACAATACTGCAGGCAACGCAATGATTGCAATGTGCTTTAGTTGGCAATTGTGAATGCGTGGAATTTTTGGCCGTTTGGTGGCAAGGCATCGTGTTTTGCACGCTATTTTTGGTTTGCAAACCAGCATCCTGCGCCAGCATTTGCGTACTCATCGCCCAAGCGGATTGCATAAATAACGGCAACCAAACAATCAAAAACAATGTAATAAGTTTTTTCATTCAAACTTTATGATACAAAATTAGTTGAGTTAGTTCAAATACATTAGTTGGCAAAGGTTAAAGTGTAAGCTGCTTTTTTCTTACACGGTGCACAAGTCCCTGCGCGCGGTCAGCGTAAACGCCTCTGGAACATCTTGCGATGCTAGCCTGCCCCTTTGCCAAATTAAAGTATAACGCATCAATAGCGAATCTCAATCACCTCAAACGCTGCCTCGCCTTTTGGCGTTTGCGCTTTAATGCTATCGCCAATCGCTTTACCTAACATGGCTTTTGCCAGCGGCGAAACCCACGAAATATAGCCAAGGCTCGGTTCAATTTCATCTTTACCAACAATGCGGTATGTCGTTTCCGTGTCATCGCCCAAATTAAATAACGTGACCCACGCGCCAAAAAACACTTTTTCCAGATGTTGCTGCAAACTAGCATCGACAATTTCGGCTAAATCCATGCGCCGCATTAAGTGCCTGCAACGCGCATCTATTTGGCGCAGGCGGCGTTTGCCGTAAATATAGTCGCCATTTTCGCTACGGTCGCCATTGCTGGCCGCCCATGAAACGGTACGCACGACTTCTGGCCGCTCTATCTTATAAAGCGCATGAAACTCAGCCTGCAACGCGGCAAAACCTTGTGGCGTGATGTAGTTTTTTTCATCATGAATGGCGAGTTTTTTAAGTTGTGCCATGCAATTTGATTAAATATAAAGTGTTAATTTTTTTGCACGTCATTGCGAGGAGACTTTAGTCGACGTGGCAATCCAGATTTCAGCTAATTTACACCTAGATTGCCGCGTCACTTTCGTTCCTCGCAATGACAACTTTTTAATTATTTGTCTAATAAATGTACTTCTTGTACAAAATAATTACTCTCTCCAAAGCATGTCGTCGGAATGCCTTTATGTTCCTCATAAACCAAGCGCACGCGCTTACCGATGGTTTCGTTAATTTGCTTGGCAACCGCCGCGCTTTTTACCGTAAACAAAAATTTCTCCGCTTGCGTGCCCGGCATGCTCACTAACACCAGTTCGCCTTCAAACGTTTTGCAAACATAGCCTTTTTCCGATAGCTTTTGCACATAACCTGCACGCTCACCGCTGGAATACACCCATTGCAGCGTGCCCCACGTATACAGCGCAAAAAATCCAATCGGGATAATCACTAACCACACCAATATTTTGACCAACTTTAAAATTGCCTGCATTTTTTAACTCCTGTTTTTAAATTTTTCACTAACCAAATTATCGTACAAAAAACCATTTTTAGGTAAAACTCTTGGTTTGCTCACGTTACAATAGCGTTATGCCTGCCGAAATAATTGTCCATATTTGCTCCACTGCCCGCTTAAGTCTTGCGCTGCAAACTGGGTTGCAACAAGCGCATTTGCAAAGCGGTGCTGCCACTTGGCAAACGCCGCAAGTGCAAACGCTGCCGCAGTTTTTGGCCGACTTTTGCATGCAAAGCTTGCTTGCGGGTGAGGTTGCGGCTGATGCCAACTTAATCAATACCTTAAGCCCGTTTGCCGAAAAACTGCTGTGGCAACAAAGTATTGAAGACGCGCTAGAAAAACACGAATACAAGCTGCTGTTTGATACCGCAAGCCTTGCTGAAGCTGCGATGCAAGCGCATAAGCTATTGATTCATTGGCAGATTTCGGACGAGCAAATAAATGACGGTTACTTAACGGTTGAAACAAGGCAATTTTTACGCTGGCGCGCCATTTTTACCAAACTGTGTTTGCAACACCAAAGTGTTGATGCGGCGAGCTTAATGCAATTGCAAATTCAGCAATTGATGCAAAGTGATTTGGCTCTACCAACCCAACTGCAACTACATGGGTTTGATCGCATTACGCCGCTAGAACAACGCTTGCTAGATGCGCTGTCAACTAAAGGCGTACAAATTGTGATTGCGCAGCCACAAGCAGATTCGTCAACCATTACTAGCGTGCAACTAGCTGATATTAAACAAGAATGTCGTGCCGCAGTGGCTTGGGCGCAAAGCTGTTTAAACCAAAACCCGCAAGCCAAATTAGCGATTATTGCGCCCAATATGCACCAAATTAGGCGCGTGTTGGCTGACTTATTGGATGATACTTTTCATCCACAAACCTTGCATGGCGCGCATGCCGAAACACCGCGTATTTATGATTTCTCACTTGGGTTGGCCTTAAGCAAGCAAGCAATGATTGCCAGCGGCTTGAATCTATTGCGCTTATGTTGCCAGCCACAAACGCAGCCGCAAACCAATTTTAGCCAATGTTTGCTAGATACTTTTTGGGGCGCGGCGACAGAGCAAGATATGCGCGCGCTGCAAGATGCGCGCATGCGCCAAACTTTGCCAGCGCACATTTCACTCAAACAACTCACCACATTGGTGCAACATCGCCAAGCGGGCAGCCAGCTATTTACGCATTTGCAAACCATGCTGGCGTTTAACCAACAGCATAAAAATAGCCAACTGCCCTCTTATTGGGCGAGCGCATTTGCTAACATTTTGAGCGAGCTTAATTGGGCGCAAAGCCGAAGCTTAAGCAGTGTGGAATACCAAGCCAATCAAAAATGGTTGGGCATGTTGCAAACGTTATCACAGCTGGATAACTTGCTTGGCAAGCTGCGTATGAACGAAGCATTGAAGCATTTGCAAGCGTTGTGTGCTGGCCAAATGTTTCAAGCGCAGGCTGAAAAAACCATTCAAATTCAAGTTCTTGGCATTTTAGAAAGCCCAGAGCAAGCCTTAGATGGCGTGTGGGTATTGGGCATGAACGACCATATTTGGCCGCCGTCGCCGCGCGCCAACGCATTATTGCCGATTGCGCTACAACGCCTCGAGGCGATGCCAGGCGCGGATGCCAGCGCACAAACCGCGTTTGCCACCACAATATTTAAACGACTTTGCGGCAGCGCAAAGCAAGTTGTTTTTTCACATGCGCATGCCGAAGGCGACCGCGAATTGCGCCCAAGCCCGCTATTAACAAATCCGCTTTTAAATAACCAGCTAGAAAATTGGCATTTGAAAACCGTTAAGTTTTCAAACTCAAATGAGCAAACCGTTAAGTATTCAGAAAATAGCTTGCAAAGCATGGCCGAGCGCATGGCGCAACCCGTCAAATTGCAACAGTTATCTGATGCCACTGCGCCTGCCATCACGGCGCAAAACACCATTAAGGGGGGCGTTAAATTATTGGAAGCGCAAGCTATTTGCCCCGCTTGGGCGTTTTATCAATATCGGCTAGGCGCGCGCAAATTAGAAAACCCATCAGAAGGCCTTGACCAATTGTTGCGCGGCAATTTGGTACATGCCGCGTTGCAACATTTTTGGCAAGCTTGCCAAAACCAAACAACATTAATCGCCATGCCAGCCGCCGAATTGCAAACCGCGATTGAACAAGCCGTTCAAACCGCCATTCAACAAAATGACCAAGCACCATTTTTAAGCCAACAATTACGCAAACTAGAACAAAATCGCTTGAACCAATTGCTTCATTTGTGGCTAGATTGCGAAAAAACGCGTACGCCGTTTAGCATTAAAGCATTAGAAGCCGAGCGTGAATTGCAATTACAAGGTATTCACATTAAATGCCGTTTAGATCGCTTGGATGAAACCGCTGACGGCTTGGTGGTGATTGATTACAAAACGGGTGCCAAGCCAGAAACCGCGCCTTGGGCGGAGGATCGTTTGAGTGAGCCGCAACTGCCATTTTATGCATCACTTGTGTTGCAGAATGAAACAGTGATTGCCGCCTGCTTTGCGCGCGTGCATATTGAGGAATGCAAATTAACGGGCGCGGCTGAAACGGATATTGGCGCTGGCATCAAGCCAATAGCTGAAATTAGCGCGCAAAATAAACTAAAAAAATTTAGTGACTTTGCCAGCTTGCTGGCGCACTGGCGGTACAGTATTACGCACATTGCGGATGAAATTGCCAACGGTGTCGCTGATGTGTGCTTTGAAAAAGAAGCTGATTTAACCTTTTGCGATGTCACGCCGCTACTGCGTTTGCCAGAGCGGCAACTGCAGTTTGAGTTAAGCCAGTTTGAATCTAGGTATGTTGCCGAATGAGCGAAAACCTAAGACAGCAAGATGCCAATAATCGGCTGGAAGCCTTACAACTGCAATCTTTTATTGTGGAAGCGCCAGCAGGTGCTGGCAAAACCGAGCTACTGACGCAGCGTTATTTGCGTTTGCTTGCGGTGGTGGATGCGCCGGAAGAAATTATCGCGCTAACCTTTACCAACAAAGCCGCGACTGAGATGCGTAACCGCATTTTGCAAAGCCTGCAAGCCGCGCAAAATAACACGCCGATTGATGCGCCGCACAAACAACAAACGCGCAAATTGGCGTTAGCGGCATTGGCGCGTGATGCCGATTTAAGTTGGCAACTCATCGCGCAACCCGCCCGCTTACGCATTATGACCATTGACGCATTGTGCGGTAGTTTGACGCAGCAAATGCCGCTGTTAAGCCGTTTTGGCGGCCAACCTAGCTTGATAGATAACGCGCAGCCGCATTACGAAACGGCGGTGCAAAACACGCTGGCACTAATAGAAGACGAAAAAAATACTGATGCGCCAATCAGCACGGTGTTGACATTTTTAAATAACCAAACTGAAGTACTGAGTACGTTGCTGTGCCAAATGCTGGCGCAGCGCGACCAATGGCTCGGCATTTTTGGCATTTTAAAACCGTTAAGTATTGCGCAAATTGCCCAACAAACGCAGGCGATTATGCAATTTTGTGTTGAATTGGCAATGCATAAAGCCAGCTTAATTTTAACTGACCATCTGCAAGCACAACTGATGCCATGCGTGCGTTATGCCGCCGCCAACCTGCCAGATGACCACCCCATTAAAATACTGCAAGATTGGAATATTTATCTAGAACCTACTTTTAACAACCTAAATAAATATTTGATTTTAATTGATTTGTTGGTTAATGATAAAGGTGTTTTAAAAACCACATTTAACAAAACCAATGGCTTTCCTGCCAGTGACAAAGCCGCAAAACCGCATGCCGATTTTTTGAAAAACTTGAATTTAGACCCCGCGCCGCTACACAGTTGTCGCAATTTACCGGTGTTAAATGAAGCCGATTTTACCCAAAACGCGCAGTTGGTAACCACTTTTGCGCAGGTGCTAAAATTGGCGGCGGTTAATTTGCGTTTAGTGTTTCAAGCCGCCAACCAAGTCGATTTTGTCGCGGTGACCGAATCGGCCATTTTGGCCTTGGGTGATGAAACTGACACCACCGATTTAGCCTTAAAGCTGGATTACCAAATTGCGCATATTTTGGTGGATGAGTTTCAAGATACCAACCAAACGCAAAAACGCCTGCTAGAACTACTCACGCAAGGCTGGCAGGCTAACGATGACCAGGCTTCATATCCCAGCGGAGACGGCCGCACGCTTTTCTGCGTGGGCGATCCGATGCAATCGATTTATCGCTTTCGTAAAGCCGATGTGGGTTTATTTTTAGAAGCACACACCAGCATTGCGCATTTGCCGTTAAAGCCGCTTAAATTAAGCTTAAACAATCGCTCGCACCCTGAGATTATTGATTGGATTAACCACAGTTTTGCGCAGATTTTCCCCAGTCTTGATAACCCGTTTGAAGCGGCGATTAGCTACCGCACCTGCACCGCTAATTTACCCGCAAACCCGCGCGCCAGCGTGCAAGTGCACCCACTGGTGATTAGCGCAGACGAAGAAAGCGATGCCGCCAAGTTATTTGAGGCACAAACCATCGTACAGCTAATTTTGGCGCAGCAAAAAAACACCCCGCACAGCAGCATTGCTGTGTTGGTGCGTAACCGCAGTCATTTGCAGGCGTTAATTTCACTGATTCGGCGTCACTTTGCACGCGCTTTGCCGTTTCAAGCGGTAAAAATTGAGCCGCTGCGCAAACGCCAAACCGTGTTAGATGCACTTTCGCTCACGCGCGCGCTACTGCACCGTGCGGACCGCGTGCATTGGCTAAACGTGTTGCGCGCGCCTTGGTGCGGCTTGTTGTTGGCCGATTTACACGCGCTTTGTGCTGACCAACATCACATGACCATTTGGCAACTGATGCAAGATGATACGCGGCTTGCACAATTAACGGACGATGGAAAACTACGCTTAATGCACGTTAAACAGGTGTTGCAACAAGCGTTTGCTGCGCAAGGTCGCATGCCGTTACGCCGTTGGCTAGAAACCACTTAGTTGCAATTGGGTGGCGGCAATACGCTAATAAATGCAGGTGACAATCGCGATATTCAAGCGTATTTTGATGCGGTTGAAAACGTGGCGAATGACTATTTTATTGATTTTAATCAATTAGATAACGCTATGAAAAAGTTGTATGCAGAGCCTGATTTAACCGGCAACAGCCAGCTGCAATTTTTAACCATCCATGAATCCAAAGGGCTGGAATTTGATTGCGTGATTTTGCCCGCACTGAATACCAAGCCAAAAAACCGCGATAAACCGCTGATGTTGTGGCAAGAATACAATCAACTTGGCGTGTTGGCCGCGCCAAAACAAAACACACCAAAAAGATGCCGCACCTAGCATTTATGATTATTTAGGCAGCCTAGAAAATGCGCGTGAAAATAACGAAACCGCCCGCTTACTTTACGTGGCAGCCACTCGCGCCAAATGCAATTTGCACTTGCTTGGCACGGTTAAACAAAATGCCGATGGCGAGTTAAAACCTGGGGCAAAAACGCTGTTGGCGCAATTGTGGCCGTGTGTTGCTGCGCAATTTGCGGCGGCAGAAATGACTGTATTAAGCGCAGAAAATACGGCAGAACTAAAAGATTTTAGTAGCCGCTTGATGCGCTTGCCCAGTGAAACTATTGCGCAATTGGCAGAAACGAGCGTGCATGAAAATTGGTCTGATAAAAAAGACCAAAGTAAAACCGTTAAGTATGTGCCAGAACTAGCCGAAAAACCATTTATAAACAACAGCTTAAATATAGAATTAAACCTAACTTTAAACTTAGAAGCCGATTGCGGCGTGCTTGCCCATTGTTACATGGAGCTTTTTGCCAAACAAGGTTTAGCCAATTGGTCAGCCGCAAAATTAACCAACTGCCAGCCTGCTATGCAACAATGGCTTAAGCAGCAAGGTCACGCGCAAGCACAAGCTAAAATTGGCGCAAATTGGGTGCTAACCGCGCTACAAAACACACTGTTAAATGATGATGCAAAATGGGTTTTTGCCGCGCACGAAGGCGCACAGAATGAATACGCGCTAACCGATGCAACTGGCGAGCAGCATATTATCGACCGCACCTTTGTGGTTGAAAATGTACGTTGGATTATTGATTACAAATTGGGTTTAGAAGTGACAAAAAGTAACGCAAACATTGTCGCACAAACGCATGAAGCGCAACTTGACCGTTATGCCAACTTGTTTGCGGCTGACAACTTAACGGTTAAAAAAACGGTGTTTTTTATTCAAGCTGGGATGCTCGTGGTACTTTAACGCGTCATTGCGAGCCGCTAAAAGCGGCGCGGCAATCCAAAAAATGAAAACTCTTATGGGTTGCTTCGTCACCTAAATAATACAAAGATAGCTTCCTCGCAATGACGGCGCACATAGCGAAAACTAGTTGATTTTAATGGCTTTTAGCAAAATGCCGCCTTACATACCACACCAAAAATAACACGCCCGCGCCGATAATCACATAATGAAACTGGTGAAAATACACTTTTAAACTTTCCCAATTTTCGCCCGCCTTCATGCCCGCATAACCCAACAACCAACACCAAATAAATGACCCCACAAACGTGTAAATAATAAACTTAGTCATGTTCATACGCGCCATACCAGCGGGGAAGGCAATAAACGTGCGCACCGCGGGCAACATGCGGCCAACAAAAATAATCAGCTCACCATGTTTAGCAAATGCTTGGTCTGCCCAATCAAGGTCTTTTTTGCTGAGCAATACATATTTGCCATATTTATCCGCCAACGGCCGCCCGCCCAACATGCCAACGTAATACGCAGGAATCGACCCAACCACGCAACCAATCGCGCCAGCCAGCGCAATGCCCAGCAACGTCATTTCACCGCGGCTTACCAAAAACCCGCAAACGGCATAATAATTTCGCGGCAGCGGAATACACGCCGATTCAATCGCCATCAGCAACACAATGCCGCCATAACCCATGGCGGAAATCACACCCATGATCCACGCCGCAACGGCGGCGATAATTTTCTCTAACATATTGAATCCTTTACATTTTTTTGAAATTTAAAACCGTTAATTTTTCAATCAATCAACAGTAAAACCGTTAAGTATTGGTTAAAAAGACATACTTAACGCTTTTAAAATGCTGATTTTTTAGTTAGCTTTTTAAAAACCCTAATTCATACACTTGCGGGCGTAATTTCTCACCGAGTGCGTCGTAAACCAATCTAAAAGTTGAGAAATCAAAGCCCACTCCGTCATTTTTGCCTTTGGTTTCTAACGCTTTACGGATTTGATACCAACCAACATCTGGACGATTAAGTTTGTATTCATCGCGGATTTTTCGCTCAAAGCTGGTTGCAAAATAGGCGCGCCAAATCTCGCGCCCTGCATTCAGTACGGCATTCGCTTCTGGGGATAAACCATTGTTGTCATTGCGAGGCGCGGAACGACGTGGCAATCCATCTGAATCAACGTCGCGGTGGGATTGCTTCGCGTTGCTCGCAATGACGGCTAAATATTCCACCATAAATGCAGATTCAAAACGCTTGGGCGACCCCACTTCGGTTTCTGTAAACGGAATAAAGTGGTTCACAATACTCCATGTTTGGTTATTCCATTCCAAACCATCTGCGCTGGCAGTAAGATTTTTTC
>JAHFWI010000270.1:0-12317 GCA_028554975.1 Himalopsyche kuldschensis | reverse complement strand
AGGGTTTTGGGGGGTTTTTTTTTTACTATTTTGGAGTCTTCTACCGCAAGGGGGTCAATTGCAAATGGTCATCCAAAAAATTTTGGGGTTGGGTGAATCCGGCTATTTGGTGCGTCTGTTCCCCCCCCCCGGAGGTATCGCCATTGTTTTTGCGTACTTTATTCAATCCAAATTCATCCAACAATAATTCCAGTCTATCCTCTTGTTCTTTTTTGGAAAGTGGCATCATTTCCAGTACCGCTTTGATGTTGTTTTCCACGCTTAATTTTCTGAAAATGGATGGTTCTTGTGGAAGATAGCCTATTCCTCTTTGCGCTCGTTTGTACATAGGGAGGTCTGTGATATCTTCGTCGTCAAGATATACACGCCCTTGTTGTGGTTTTACAAAACCCACAACCATATAGAAAGAGGTAGTCTTGCCTGCGCCATTGGGTCCCAGTAGTCCAACGATTTCACCTTGATTTACTTCTACGGAAACGCTTTTTACAACGGTGCGTTTTCCATACATTTTCATTAAATCTTTTGCGCTTAATACCATATTATGAGAAATATAATCAGAGGTTTTCAATAATAAAGTCAGTCATTTTATTATAAAGGTGCATTCTTTTTGCACCTCCCCCGATGCCGTGGTTCGAATTTGGGTAAAACTGACAATCAAATTGTTTGTTTGCCAATATCAGTGCATTGGTATAATTCTGCACCATTTTGAGAGTGAACATTGTCGTCCGCCATACCATGAACCCGCAAGAATTTACCTTTTAAGTTTTTGGGCAAAATTTACAGGTGAATTATCTTCGTAGCCGTCGTTGTTCTCCGCTGAGTCTGCATATAACGCTCGGTATAAATATTTGTCATACCATTTCCAGTTTGTAATAGGTGCTACTGAAATCGCCATTTGAATACATCACTGCCTTTGAACAAACAAAGTGAAGACATGTAGCCGCCATAACTCCATCCAAAAATACCAATGCGTGCGGGATCTATGTAAGACTGTTTTCCGGAGCCACTTGGCTGCTTCTATTTGGTCTTGAGTTTCCAATTTTCCGAGCTGTTTGTAAGTACATTTTTTTGTCCCCTCCCCCCCGTTCCCTTGTCCCCCCAGGCTATGATGTCCCTTTCTGTGCCAACATTTGAAACCACATTCTGTTGAAAGAATCCCAATCGTCGTTCACCGTCGCCAGGACCGCCATACAAGTACATAAAAATGTATTTTTTCTTTGGGTCCAAAATTGGCAGGTTTTATCATCCACCTGTTTAAAGCAAAACCTTCGGAGGTTTTGGAAATCATAAAATTCAGGAAGTTTCATGTCTATCTTGGCTACCATTTTTTTTAGGTCTGCATTGTCTTCGAGTACGCAACTCCTTACCCTTGGCATCGCAAACTGCGTAGTACGGCGAAGCGAAGTCATGGATTGGTGAGTCAAGACAAAATAATCGAATGTTTTGCTAAACTGCGCTTCGTTTGTGCCTTTCAATTGGGTAAAGTTTTGTTTTCTTTTTCCCATCTAGCCCGATTTTGTAAAACCGCTCTTTGCAGGGTGACTCTTCGGCGGATTGATAAAAAATACATTTATTTTCTCGTCAACCCATAAAAACTTGTCACATCCCATTTTCCGGGGTTATTTGATTGACGAGTTTTCCTGCCGCATCGTACAAATATATATGGTTAGAAGTATCGGTTTCTGCTCGTCCAAATAAATTTGCCGTCATAAAAATGTAAGGTTGTTGGTAATATCAATATAATATGGATTCTCTTTCAACAATGTTTTGGCTTCGCCAGTTTGGGCATTGGTTAGCATCAACTCCAATAGATTTTGATGTCTGTTCATTTTGAAAATACAAACTTCGTCCTTGTTCGCCCATTTCATGCGTGGATGTACCCATTTTTTGCTTCATTAAGATTAAATACCTGCGCGGAAACTTGCTTTTTTCAGCAATGTTGTATATAAACACACATTCACGGTTGAGTTTTTTTTCCCCTGCTTTTGGATATTAATTTTTGTATTTTCGGGATAAAGTCCATTTTAAAAAAATCCAAACTGAATACACGTACTTCTGTCTCGTCGAAACGAATATAGGCAATCGATTTGCTGTCAGAGACCACCAAAAGCACGGGTAATTTCAAACTCTTCTTCATATACCCAATCCGTAGAGCCGTTTATTATTTTATTAAAGGCCCATCATTGGTCACTTGTGTTTCGATACCTGTTTTTAAATCCTTATAAAACAAAGTTGTTTTCTCCGCAAAAAGCAACCTTAGTATTGTCCGGCTAAAGGTAGCATATTGTTGTTTCCCATTTTCGGAAAGACCTTCTAATTCACCTGTTCGGTCAAAAAATAATAATTGGCTTTTGGAAGAACGGCGGTACAATTTTTTCTACATTAGAAGCGAGCAACATCATGTTTTCGTCGCCGCTGAATGTGTATTCCTCTATGTCCAAAAGCGGGTTCGTTGCAGATATTTTGCGTCAGGGTTACCGTCCTTCAAATTGTATTGCCTGGATTTTGTTTTCCTCAAGCACGGAGTAAGAAACACCGTCTTTTAAAAAAATTAAATTCATCAACCCCTTTGGATAATAGGCATAACGAGACCATATATCCTCTAACGTTATCTTACTTTGGGCTGAAATGGCACTTACGAAAAAGCAAACCCTAAAAAATATAAATGTGATTTTCTTCATTTGTTTAAAAAGTGATTGGTGATTGAGGGATTGGTGATTGGGGCTGCTCTGACGTAGGGGCTTTGGGTATATTTGCGAAACAACCGTCAAACTAGAATATTTTCAGCAAAGATAGCTTTATAATTTAAAACCGTAAGTTGAAATAGGAAAGTTTTAAAAATGTTTAACACTTTAAAAATGAGAATCAAATAAAAAAGCATTCCTTAGATTGAAAAGGTGTAACTTTGCGTAGCATTGTTCGGATTACATTTTCAGTACAAAACCATACTTTTAAATTTGTTTATAAAAGATTTCTTACAGTTAAAAGCAGAAGGATGCAGCATCATAGACGTGCGCTCGCCGCCTGAATATCTCAAAGGTCACCTTCCAGAGATGCCCACAACATCCCCCTTGTTTGAAAATGAGGAAAGGGCAGAGGTAGGAACCATTTACAAGAAGGTAAGCAAGGAAAAAGCAATCGAAAGAGGATTGGAAATTGTTGGTCCAAAGATGGCAGATTTTTGTCCGCCACGCCCGCACGCTGTCCAATGGAAACGATTTTGGTCTATTGTTGGCGCGGAGGCATGAGAAGCGGCAGTTTTAAATGGCTACTCAATACCGCTGGCATTACAACACACTCTGCTGAAAGGCGGATACAAATCTTGGCGGCAGTACGTTTTGGATATTCTTTCACATCCAATAAAAATTAATTGTATTGGGCGGCGAAACGGGTAGTGGGAAAACAGAAATTTTAAATTTCTTAAAAAATCAAACGAACAAGTCATAGACCTTTGAGGGTTTTGTACATCATAAGGGCTCTGCTTTCGGAGCATTAGGCGAAGATGCTCAACCAACCAACGAACAATTTGAAGCCGAAGTAGCAATGTGCATCGAAAGGCTGGATTCAAATAAAATATTTTGGGTAGAAGACGAATCGCGATGATTGGAAAAGTATATATTGACCAAGGACTTTGGAATCAAATGCGTCAAGCTCCACGAATCCGCTTAGAAATACCCCTGCCCCATACGGGTCAAAAAAGATTGGTGGAAGATTATGGCAAATTTTCAAAAGAATCACTCGCTGAATGTATTTTCAAAATAGAAAAAAAACTAGGTGGACTAAATGCCAAAGAGTGTCTGCTAGCCCTCGAAAAAGGAGATTTGGATACGGTTGCAAACCTCACATTGCATTATTATGACAAATCGTACAGAAAAACATGGAAAAACTAACCGAACACAAGACTGTTACGTTACCGATAGAAGATTTTTGTTTAGAAAAATTGCAGAAAAATTAACCTCTTTATCTCACACCGTTACCTTTTTATGAAAAAAACACTACTTATTCTTTCTTTGTGCTGCTTTATTTTAAGTACTTTTCATGCCCAAGTCGTTGTAAGTGAAATCAATTACAACCCCGATCTATCAAGAGATGCAGGCGATTGGGTAGAAGTGTGGAACAGCGGCTCCGCTACTCAAAATATCAATGGCTGGAAAATAAAAGACAATGATGATACACACATTTTCAATCTACCAAATACCAACCTACAAGCCAACGAACGGCTTTGTGATTGCAAACTTAACTAGTTTCAACACCATTTATCCTGGCATTCAGCGGCGAGTTGGGTCCACTGGGATTTGCATTGAGCGGCACGGCTGATGCTGTCCGTATTTTCAACGACCAAAACGTATTGATTGATGCTGTATTTTACGGCGATACGCTCCCGTGGAATTCGGTCCCGATGGAACAGGACGTACACTTGAACGCAGCAATCCAACTGTATCCGCAATGACCCCACCAATTGGTTAGCTGGCTGTATCCTCGGCTCACCAGGCACGGCTTATATTCCTTTGCGTCGAACCGATTCACTTTTTCTGAAATAAACTACAATTCCCCAATTGAGGTGATGCGAGTGATTGGATAGAATTGGAAAATACGGGCGTAACTGCTGTCAATATCGGTGGCTGGAAAATCCAAGACGAAAGCATCCTAAGCTACACCTTCCCACGGGTACAATACTCCCCGCAAACAGTCGTTTGGTGGTGGTACAATCCACCAATCTTTTCAATGTCGTTCATCCAGGTTTTAGCGGTGCATTGGGCAATATGCCCATTAGTTTAGGAAACAACGGAGAGATACTGGTTGTACGACAATACTGGAAAAGTGGCTTTCAGTGTTGCTTTCAAAGACAATCAACCGTGGGATACCTTTGCCGATGGCAATGGTTATACGCTTGAGTTGATCAACTCAATGGGAAATTTCAACAATGCCACCAATTGGGCACATTGTACCTTGAAAGGCTCTCCCGGATTGATTCGAGCTTGTACTACGGGTACTCAAGACGTTCAAGATAATACCCTGAACGAAGTGTTTATTTATCAAATCCAACCCAAAACGAAGACGTTTCTATCAACCTTCCGAAACTGGGGAGTTCAATATAGAGGTTTTCCACGCCTCGACGGTCGCTTGTTGAAAAAATAAAATCATCCAATCTTTCTAAAAATCATCTTATTAGGGGGAGATGAAATTCGAATGCAGGTTTTTACATCGTAAAATACAAGATGGACACGGCGGTGTAAAAGTGTTGAAGTTGTTGGTTGATTGAGGGTAGCTAACATAGATTTTGAACTCATGCGGTACAATAAAAAAAAATGCCTACTCATACGCTTTTTCGGCTACCGCGCCTAATTTACTTTTTGTTAGAGGGTTTATGTGGTAAAAGTTCCCATTGCAATTGCTCACATTGATATATACCTGTTTTTGATTTTTGTAATATTTTGTAACATTTAAAAAAAAAGATTAAAAGTTCTAAAAACGTTGGTATTGCTAGGAAAAAAATATTTTATTTTTTTATTACGCTTTTCAGCACTGCCGGCCGTACCTTGAGTTCACCACATTGGGGTCGGGGCAAACAAACATATATTATAAAAAATAAAAACAATGTTTCGACTTTCAGACTTGGGAGAGCAATATTTCTGGGAATGTACATATCGAACAATCAGATAATTGAATATTCCTTTGGGAATGTATGTCAAACAAACTCTACATTTGGTTTCGTGTTCCGAGACTGGATGCTCAATGTAGGTTTTGTTTCATTTTACCCCCGCCCTAAAGGAGCGGGGCAAAGCAAAATCTATAATATTTTCGGGCTTGAAAGCAAAGAACCAATCGGTTCTGCCTTTTAGGGCTACGGTTAGCGGGTAAGTTTACTACATTGGAACTCAGTCTTCGAAACTTTGCACCATTCGCCGCTCTAAGTATTTACGCCAATCCATGCCCTTGATTCGTTAAAATCGCCACGGAACATCGCTAAAAATCCGTTTAAATCCGCTCCATCCGTTTAATTACTCCGTTGTTCGGGCAATGCCCAATGCCGTCGACTTCACCTCTCATGGTAGCGGTGAAGCCGCGCAATCATGTAACGGCGGTCCGCAACCCGTCGTATGAAAACGCCGTGTACGTAGCGCCCGCGACAAATTTTTCAATCAAAGCACACAGCGTTTTCGGGCGCAACATCTACAAGTCAAATCCTTAAGTCCAACGACATTGGGGCAATGACCTCGGAACGTACCCCATCTGCCCCTATGGAAAATAGCAATATTTCATTAGGTTTTAACTTTAAAAAAACTTCTCAAAAGCAAAACGTTTTCAGTATATTTACACCTTTTTTGAGCATCTCCGATAAATTGGTTTAACCCATTTTGCCACAATAAAATATTTATAATCAGCAAATTAGCAAATTAGCAAATCAATAAATCGTCAAATTAGCAAATCAGCAAAATGCCTTCAGGAAAAATTACCAGCAATGGACGCTTATATGTCAAGAAAACCCGCACAAAGGGCGGGGTGTTTTCACGAGCGAACCAATTAAAATTGGTGGAGATAGAAATCTGCCCCATCATAGAACCTCAATAAGGACGATTTAAAGATATTAGACGGCTCTACACTGTACAACTACTATTTTCTTTGGGGAATCAGAGAGGATAGAGCTGCTATTGCACTCGGTTTCGGATCACTCTACAACCACAAGGCACACCAATGCGCACTATTTAATGAATTTTTCAGAACCGGACAATTACAGTTTTTGCGCTTCAACAAATAGATGCGAAAGAAGAGATCACATTCAACCTACAATGGCGTGCCTGAATGAGAAGATAAAGTGTGGTTTGAACAGTAAAGTTTCTAGGTTTTGTTACGAATTTTTTAAGAGGTTGTCCAAATTTTTTTTTGTTGAAGATCAATAAGTTCCATTTTTTAACAATCAATCTTTCCGTTTTTAAAAAAAACTGTACCCCGACCCTTTTCAGTATTAAAAAACACGCTCAAAAAACTTATATTATTATTCGTATGTTTCTTAATTTTGCGTTTTTAAAAAAAAGATTTTTAAAAACGTGCATAAAAAATATTCAAATAAAGGGGTTGTACCAATAAACATATAATGTTAGGATTTTTAAAGAAAATTTCGGCGACAAGTACGATAGAGACATCAAGGCAGTGATGCCATTGGTAGTGAAGACTAACGCCGAGTGGGAAAAAATACAGAACATCAGCCACGATGAGCTACGCAATCTTTCTTTGGGATTTCGCAAAAAGGATAAAAGTATATCTCAGACATCGAACACGATATCGAGGCAGCCGAACAAGATGCCTTGAATACGGAAGATGTACAACAAAAGCAAAAGTTTTATGAGGAAATAGATAGCCTCAAAAGCAATTGCACAAAAGCGTTCAAGACGTTTTGTTGGAAATTTTGCCACAAGCCTTTGCAGTCGTAAAAGAAACGGCAAGAAGATTCAAGGACAATGAAGAGTTGGTGGTTACGGCTACCGATTTTGACCGTGAATTGCTGCCAAGAAAAAAGATTTTGTCCGCATCGAAGGCGAAAATGCAATTTGGAAAAAATCAATGGAATGCAGCAGGCAATCTCATCAAATGGGATATGATGCATTATGATGTACAGTTGATTGGCGGAATAGTTCTCCCACCAAGGTAAAATAGCCGAGATGGGGTACGGGAGAAGGAAAGACGCTTGTTTCTACTTTGCCAGCCTACCTCAATGGACTTACTGAATGGGCGTACACATCGTGACAGTAAATAATTACCTCGCACGTCGTGACTGTGAATGGATGGGACCGCTTCATCAATTTTTTATTCTTGAGCGTGGATTGTATTGACTTGTATGACCCCAACTCACCAGGGCGTATGCAGGCATACCGTTCGGACATCGTTTATGGAACGAACAATGAATTTAAGTTCGACTACCTCCGCGACAATATGGTACGTACCCCGAAGAGGTTTCGGAAAAGATTTCATTACGCCATGGTCGATGAGGTGATTCGGTTTTGATTGACGATGCACGTACACCGCTCATTATCTCCGGTCCGATAGGCAGAGACGAAACGGTTCAACAGTTTATGGGACTCAAACCAAGAGTTGAACGCCTGATAGAAGCACAAAAAAAAAGTAGCACAACAATACTTCATAGAGGCAAAAAGACTCATAGAGTCCATGGTAAAACTGGCTATAAAGGGGCGCGAAGGCGGCTTGCGCTCTTACGTACTGACGGGCCCTTCCCAAGACAAGGTCATTGATAAAAATTCCTTTCCGGAGCCAGGAATGGCTTCTGTATTGCGTGCGGCTGAAAATTACTACATGCAAAGACCAAAAACAGACGCATGCCGGGAAGTAGATGTGCCTCTTTATTTTGTCATAGAAGAAAACAACGCAGCAGCAGGAGAGTTGAAAAACATGGGTATAGACTAATCACAGGCGCAGGAGAAGACAAAGATCTCTTCGTACTACCTGACTTGGGAGGTATGTTATGTGATTGAAAAGATACTACCTTGGGAGAAGAGGCAAAAACGAAGCAAAAGAAAAGGCTGTAAATGATTTCACCGAAAAGTGAAATATTGCATTCCATCCAACAATTAATGAAAGCGATACACCTTGTTCAATTTAGACGACGAATATGTTGTCATAGACGGACAAAAAATAGTAGATGAACAAACGGGGCGTATCATGGAAGGTCGTCGTTATTCCTGACTTGCACCACTGCCGATAGAGGCAAAAGAAAAATGTAAAATTGAAAACGCTTCTCAAACGTATGCTACGATTACGTTACAGAACTTTTTAGAATGTACTCTAAGCTTTTAGGGTATGACGGGAACGCAGAAACAGAAGCATTGGAGTTTTGGCAGATATACAAATTGGATTGTGTACAAACCCACCAATAGAAAAGAAAAGTGTAAGGATATGGAAGACTTGGTGTATAAAAACCGAAAGAGAAAATTCAATGCAGTCATAGAAGAAATCGTACAGCTCCGCAATGCTGGTCGTCCAGTGCTTGTTGGTACTACTTCTGAAAAATCAGAATTGCTCAGCAGGATGTTGAAAATTCGCGAAGTTCCACACAATGTACTGAATGCAAAGCACCATCAACAAAGAAGCTGAAATCATATCGGAAGCCGGTCAAACTTGGTCAGATAAATCATTGCTACCAATATGGCAGGTCGTGGTACAGACATCAAGTTGTCTCGCATGTGAAACAGGCAGGTGGATTTTAAAACATTGGCAACAGAAAGACATGACTCTCGTCGTGTGGACAAGACAGCTGCGCGGTCGTGCAGGGTCGTCAAGGCGATCCAGGTAGCTCCCAGTTTTTTGTATGTTTGAAGATAAATTGATGCGTCTTTTCGGATCTGAACGCATCGCAAAAAGTCATGGACAAAATGGGACATCAAGAAAATGATGTCATCCAACACAGCATGGTGACGAACTCCATCGAACGTGCTCAGAAAAAAGTCGAAGAAAAATAACTTCGGTGTGCGTAAAACGTCTCTTGGATTGGCGACGATGTGATGAACGTACAACGCGATGCAATCTACCGTATGCGCAACAACGCCCCTTCAAGGTGACCGGTGTCGGTGGACTTGATGGATATGTACTCACAAGATGGCAGAAGATGCCGTTTACACGCACAAAGGTGGTCGTCAAAAGGATTTCAAAAATTTTGAAATCGAATGCCTAAAAACTTTGGTATGGAACCTCCCTTTCGAGAAGCTGCTTTCCAACAATCATCGGTTGAAACATTGACAGATATGTTTTATGACAGCGCATTGGAGCATTAAAAAAAAGAATGATTCGCAACTAACTGCTCACATTTACCGACAGAAACGCGTTCACAGAGAACAAGGTATAAGATACAAGAGCATCGCACCGCCATTTTTTGATGGTAAAAAAAGGAATGGAAATAGCCTTTGAATATGGAAGAATTTCTCAAGTCTGATGGCAAACCTTGCCTCGTACACTGAGAAACAATCACGCTTCGGTGATAGACCATTCTTTGAAAGACCATTTACGCATCATGGACGAATTGAAGGAAGCGGTCCAAACATCAGCTATTAAAGCTTACAACAAAAAGAAGCCCCTGTTATTTATAAGAAAGAGGCTTACGATCAGTTCAGAGCTTTGGTAAGTGAAGTCAATCAAGAGGGTTGTACATTTCTTGTACAAAGGGGGATGCCCATCCAAGAAAATCAACCCGCCTGGGCACCAAAACAACTCCAGCCGCGAACAAAACAAGCACTCCAAACAAACCGTGGAGGAAGATGTCAATCTGATGCCGCAGCAAATGCAGGCAAGATGGCGGCGCACCAAAAGTTGTTACACACAAACGCGAAGAACCAAAAATCGGCAGAAATGACCTCTGCCCATGCGGAAGTGGCAAAAAATTCAAACAGTGCCACGGCAGAGAACAATAAACAATGCAAGACACGGTGTTTTTGTACGCACCGATTGACAATCCATATTTTATAATTTTATAAAATCAACTTATAGTCTCTACGTTTTGGTTTCGGAGTTTTTCAAAACGCAGATTGTTTATAATCAAGTATTTTGGTTATGAAAAATTCCTGAAACCAAAACATTTTCAAAACAATATCATCTTATTTTTATGACCGTAAATATTGAAAGAATAGTAGTAAGTGGCTTTTCAAACCTTTTTACCATGGTGGGTCCGCACATGGGTTGGTATTAGAGGACATTGATACTAAAAAGCGCAATTTTTTATGCTTCATGCACCAATCAGTTCACCCTTTGACGGGTATATCTATGTATGTCGAAAACGACGATACAGTCGCACTTGCAGATGTATTCAATATGCTCACAAACTTTTGAAACTACACTCCAGTGGATATGAAATCGTCTGACGAGGTATTGAGAGGATACTTAGAAATAGCCCTTCCTGGTTTTGACCGTGATATGGTCAAAGTCAGCGACATACGCAAACTCATCAAATGGTTCAATTACTTGAACGAAAGAGATTTGTTGAAATTGGTTGAAAAGAAGCTGCAGTAGAAGAAACTACCGAGGGAGTTGAAGAGAGCAAAAACTTCGGCGGAGTAGAATTTGACCTTTAATAAAAAAGTCCTCACAAATCCCTCATTTCCAAAGCCCCTCAATCTTTTTTCCAAATCGAAAGTTCTTGAACAACGCGTAAGCCCTCAAATAATCTTTGTATGGAAGGGCGGGTGAGCCATAAACAGCCTTAACAATCTCGGATGAAGAGGCGACACCGCTTTGCGCTTGAACCTTGACGTTGTCAGCGATTTGATATGCCCAACAAAGCCCGACTGCCCACCAATCATGCAGTTTTACCGAGTTTGGTGCTTCCAGCTATGCCCGCCTGAGCGGCTATGACCGTATTCTCACCGATGTAAACATTGTGCGCTATCTGTATCAGATTGTCGAGCTTGACACCATCTGCTATGAAGGTACTGCCATCACAGCACGGTCTATGACAGGTGTTTGCACCAATTTCTACATCGTTCCCAATCACAAACATTGCCCAGTTGTGGTATCTTGCGGTAAGTCCCATCAGCCTGTGGCGCAAATCCAAAACCCATCGCTGCCGATGACAGACCCAGCATGAATAATCGTATTGTTGCCTATTTTACAATGCTTAAAAATTTTCACACCAGCGTACAAAGTGACATTTTCGCCTATTTCTACATGCTCATCAATAAAAACTTGCGGAAAAATACATGAATTTTTACCGATTTTAGCACCGCTGCTTATATACGCAAAAAGCTCTGATTGAAACGTGTTCCCCAGTCTCTACATCGTCGGCTACGAATGCGAGCTTATCAACGCGCTGCTAATCGTTTTAGGCGTATTCTCTTGAAACTTTTCCATCAAAAACTGACCGCCAAAGGAACATCCTCTACTCGTATGAGTGTACAAGAAATAGGTTTTTCGGCTACGAATGATTTGTTCACCAAAGTATAGAAGATTTGGTAGTGTAAGCATATTCAGTATATTTGGCGTTTGAAAGAAAGCTAATCGAGCCAGCTTCTTCACCTTCTTCAATGCGTCTTGGCTTCCCATACTTTTACAAGAGGATTGCCTATTTCTCCCTTTGAGCAGGACAGATAACTGCTGTGCTGTTATATTCATCTTTCAAACATACATCTTATTTCATTTTTATATAATTTTATTCCAATGAAAAATATATTATTTTTATTCTTTTGCGTAACTCACTTACTATTAATTAGTTGTAATAGTGAAAAACCAAAAGAAAATATTCCAGTGATAGTTGAAACGCCTGATCCATTGTTTCGAGGAAAAAAAAAATACACCCCCCCCCCTTTTTTGGTGGGGTA